>JAYJMH010018006.1:0-20590 GCA_036873815.1 Phacellophora camtschatica
CTATCAGGTACACAGTTGTACCTGCTAGGAAAGAGGAGCACTCTTGTACCTGTTCGGATCACTTTCTGTACCGGCACGGTGTAAACGGTTGTGATCCGATACAGTTGTGATCCTGATTCCAATTGAGACTATTTTCACGTCATATCGAGGCAAGATGAATAGGATATCAATAAAGCAAATAGATGAGTGTGAAGCACTGATCAGTGGTGTGAAGATTAAAAAACAGATAAAAACAGAAAGTTAAAGATGAATATCACACGAATAAAAATTATATCCGCACTGATGACGTTTTTAAGGCATAATGGCTGCATTTAATCTTTTATTTTTACTTTTGGCGGGATTTCTTGACTTTTTCCTTTGTTCACACGACCCCCCATGTGATGTTAGTTAGCAGTGCGCGTGCTCATCAATCCGTAAACAGAAGTGATCCGGTACCGTGTAAACGCAACACCAAAGCGAACATATTTTGATCCGGCACCGTGTAAACGCTCTTGCATCGGATCACTTTTGTATCGGATCACTTTTGTACCGGCACCGGGTAAACGCAGCCTTCCATTCCATTTTAGGTTAAAAAAGATGAACAGTAGTCATAATAACCTCGGTGTACTCCTTAACACGTATCCACAAATGCCAATTTTTTCTCCGTTGACATCAAATACAAGACTTTTGTCAAACAGCTTTTTATTTCCCGGCCATCTTTTGTCTTTCTTGACATCAACGTTTGACATAACAACAGAAGCATTCATTTTTTCAAGATACTTAATAACATGAGGTACCCCTCCATCAAAGTCATGGTTGCCAAGCACCTGAAATACGAGAAGAAAGTCGATCAAACTTCCGAATAACAAAAGACACACCAGCAACAAGATATCCCAAACAGAACAAACAAACCAAAACACATAAGAAAACGTTGATGCTGCTGTCCATGGACAAATAAAAGCTGTGGTATAAAACAAAAGTTTTACGTGGGGCAGATATAATTATTTTAACCCCACATAACTGTTTCTCTATATTTCAATCCAAGAAAATATGTTAGTTTTTCTCAAGGAAAACCTGATTTTCAAACTTTGAAGATAAAGAATCAAAACTTCAAAGAGAAAGAGAAAGAGAAAGAATCAGGAGTCTTCCTGTTCATGCATGTCGCAAAATTACAATTTCATAGTTTCCAGAAAATTTCTTATTGAAAATTTACAAGTTTACAAAAAACGTTTCTGGAAGGAAATGTTACATTACAAATAATCCTAATTTTTCCAAGTTTAATTATAAAAAATATTCATAAATTGTTTACTCCCAATACAACACACATAATTTTCCTCAAACATCCCGAGATATCAAATATCAGCACCCGTCCATACCATTGCATCAAATCTAAGTTTGTTTACAAAATGAGCAGTTGCATTCCCCTTCAATACATCATACCAAAGTGTACCAGTTTCTTGATCACCCCCGTCCAACAAAAGCACGTTTCTCTCCTTCTTTCTAATCTCATTTATCTTTGATGCAAGTCTTGCAAATCCACCAAAACATTGCCTGGCTTCCCGGTCAACGTTTTTGCACATTGAACCATATTTGTCCGTTTCTTCGATTCTACTGTGAAGATCATTTGTATGAAGAAATGTTAAACTAAAGTCAGCAGCAACAAATTTCTTTAAAAACGTTAAAAATAAAACTGTCGTAAATGTTACTTTGATACCAGCCATTGCAGTCTATGAACAGGAAGTAGAAACAAGAAAGACGGAAGTGAAGAAAAATTCAAAGAATTACGTCAGATGGAGGCTAGTCGCTACACGACAAAAAGGGTAATGGACACCAAAATTTGAAACATCAAAGGCAATTCCAATGTCATTTGAATTTTTAATAATGTAAAAAGGTAGATGTTTTGTAAAGTCAGAAGTGGCCCATCCCCTAAAACTGACTACTTGTGTACCTCCTTTTGCTGGTATATACTCACATCTTCTTCTAACTCTTCCCGCAACAGAAGACACAGACAGTTTCTACGAAATACAAATTTGTCAGACTGAAACAAAAAATTATATTTCCCCACCTCAAACATTGTTTCTTTCCAAATTCCAAATACAGGGCTGGCCTCACGAGGGTGTAGGGGGTGTTGAAATGTAAAACGGTATTTACTCTGCAATTTCTCCTCGTCTGGCAATTTCTTAGTCGGCAAAGCTGAGCCCAGCTGAGCTTACTATTTATCGGCAAATCTATGATTCTACTCGAAAAATGTTTCGTGACATCCCCCTTGCACAATCTTCTGGGGCCCTTTCCAAACAAGGAGCCAACATGTTCTCCATTCAGCGACAGAGAAACAGAAACGTGGGAAGCATTTGAATAGTGGGGGGGGGGGCACAAGGTTTGAAGGGCACTTTGATCACACCCAATTCTTTCGTGACCACGCCCTAACCACTGCTCCCTCATTTCTGCTTGTAGGGATGATCTTTACATGAGCACCCGGTTAAACCGAACATTGCAACCTATTATTTGAAATAATATGACGAATATAACATTAATATCCAAATATAGCAAATATATTTTCGAATTGAAATGACACTCTCGTGATAGTTTAATACCTAGATTCTAGAATATGTAATATTTAGCACATAATGACATAAATAAACTGCTTAAAAGGTCATCAAATAATTAACTGAAGCTAACTAATAGCTCGCGCTAAATACAAGCTAGCTAACCCTAAATATTGGTGCTTTATATTGACCAGTTTTGCCCTAAACATTCCCTTAAAAGAAATTTAAATTTCTCTGCAGATAAAGAATGGTGAAAACCTATAAAATTATATATAAAATCTCTACTGCCCGTTATTTAAAACATTCGAATTTCTATTCCTCCCTTGTTAGGTTTCTTTCTCAATATGATCATTACGTAATTTTGCCTGCTATCTCCAATCAGCGGTGTCACCAGCCTTAAAAACTGGGCCCGAAAATTACTGATGAAGGTCTGGGGGTCTCCCCCCAGGAAAAGTTTTTTAACCACGCCCTTAGACTCTCGGAAAAGGCTGAAAACAGCCTTTTTGGCATTTTATTATGTCATTAAATTTTTGAAAATCAACGATCTCAAGCAATATTTTAACAACTGTCTCTAGCCTCAGCATTTAAAAATCGAATAAACAGAAAGTAAGTTTTATCATGGCGTACATATATCTAAGACGGATGGAAAAGTAACATGAAACTTGCTAAAAATTAATAAAGAAAATATTCCAAAAGAAATATAAATTTTTTCAACCTATTGCAAGAAATTAGAAAATCGAAATTCTGAGCAATAAAAAGGACTGCACAAAAACGATCAAGCCTTCTCTGTGCTCCATCTGAAATAGCCAAAGACTTCATCTACGCATTGACCAAAGACAACAGTTTTCTAACGGCATTTTTTTAAGGGCTCTTCTTTTAACTTTTTTAAATCAAGTAAAGGCACTGATTAAAAAAAGGCAATTTTGTTAATTTTTTCAACGTTGGAAAAGGCAATTTCAAAATTGTAACAATGCGACTTTTTTCTATTAATCTTCGAGAAAAAGGGCCCTTTAATCTATTTTTTTGGGACTAAAAGGGGCGCTTTAAAGATAAATTTGTGATTATAAAAGGGCACATTTCAATTTTATCGGAATAAAAAAAGGGCACTTTTCAATTTTTCACATGAAAAAAGGGCACATTTTTTAATTTTGAGGGCACTTTCTCCATATTTGCAAAAAAGTGGGGGGGGGGGCGGTTTCTACGTCTCTGGTCAACTTTCCCGTGTAATCAGGCCCTAAAGCGTATTCGTTTGAAGCCAGTTGTCGTATCGTATTCGTTTCATGCAGTGTTCGTATGAATTTCATGCAAGCGCAGTGTAGACTTGCTCTAGGTCTATTTCGTTTCATTAATCAATAAAAAAGACAGGTCATTGCAGAGGAAAATACCCTTAATTACTGTATTTTTACAAATCTGTGAATTTGATGTTGCAAATTGACATCATTTCTCCACAGTGCATTTTGTTCAAGCAAGTGCAGGGCCATCTCTAATTGCAATGTCAGTCATAAAATGGACACTATAAGTAACATGAGAATGCTTAGGCCTAATTTAAACGTCGGATTTTTGACGCACTAGTGTCGAGTCAAACTCAATCAAATCATTAAATCCATGATAAATCCTTCGTCTACAGCAAACTGCCAAACTTGACTCGAACTTAGACTTGCCCCAAGTCTATTTCGCGCCAAATCACAAATTTTTATATCGAGGGAATACCATATCGTGGAAATGCTATGAAAGAAATTCCCATGTATATTATAGAATTAAATCTAACACAAAATCTGACGTCGAGATTAAAATCCCCTTGTGTTTGATTTAATTAAATTAGATTTAACTCGACACGAGTGCGACGCCTAAATTGGGCCTTAGTTTCAGTCATTCCAATGAAAACAAAACGTCTTCCACAATAGAGATTGACATTGTCTTTTCAGAGATTCCGCAAGTCAAGTCCCCCTTATGCAAGCAACAAGGACCAATTCTAGCAGTCATAATGATTAAGTTAAAATATATAATTTAGCTTATTTCACAAGTCTTCTTGGGCAAAAAGCAATGTACATCTCTAATTGTAATACCAGCCGTGAAATGAACATAAATAAATTAAAACTACTGTAAACAGGTTCCAGTCATTCCAATGGTGAATACCAAAAAGAAAACAGCATGCAACTTTGATAAGGCCATGTTGCACAAATTCAATTCAGAATCAAATGGAATTGTATAATCTTGCACCAAATATTCCATTGTTTCTGTACCAGATGCTACAAGTCTTTTGTATATATAGGTTAGTCACGTGTAAGTCTTTTTGTTACATTAGACTAAATCAGCGTTCTTGTTTGGGAAAGTTCGCTCATGCGATTAAACGTGGAAGGAGAGGGGAGCAGCATATATTTTGCACTTGCATCTCTAAAGTCTCCCCTCGTGCCTGCCTTAAAGCCCACTGTAACCGCTTATCCTAGTTAAGTCCGACCCAGTCCAGTAAAAAAACGGAGAATTTAACAAGTCCAAAATATATACCGTCTTCGAATTGCGAACAGTCCCAGATTAAAACAGCTTATGGGGAAGACCAAGTGAACCTAAACAAAAAGCCAGCGCGAAAAACCAGTAAGTTTATCATTTAATAAGGAATAATATACCTTTGGAGTTAAACTGCATTTAGTTCACGCCTGAACTGAAGGTTTTCTCTCGGGTTTTGTTGACGTCGCTGTTTTGGCCTAAAGTTAGAGCTACAAGTCTTAAATTCGCGCCATAGACATTATATACCCCAAATTCCCAAGAGAAGCAATTTCGCAATACATCGTCAGCGTTGTTCAACCACATGATATCTCCAGGGCAGCAATTCTGGAGAAAAAAGACTGAGAACTAGTGGCTCAAAGGAAAAAATTGGAGAAAAAATGTCACGCGTCTTTATTCAATCGAATCCTTGGAGGCTCGAAAAGGCAAAACGCAGCATCCTGATGGAAATGCGTAGAAGTTGATTGTAGAATAAATCCATAAATTGAACTACAAAAGTTTGAAAGTTTTTTTCTCCAGGGAAAGAAAGAGGGATACTTACAATGGAGGGAGGGATTGCTACAATGATTACACCTGTCCCCACTGTCGCCAAAGTTTGGAAAAACAACCACTTTTGGGCCTATTCATGCGATTATCAAATTTTAGACCTATCTTTGTATAAAATTACAGAATTTCACTTCACACATTTTTTAACAAGAAACCGATATTGAAAAGTTGTTAATCTTTTAGAACGCAATCAGAATATCAAGAAACTTTATAAATTTCATTTCTCTTCGTAATTTTGCATTCACAAGGCGTGTTCCTTTAGATCTTTCAAACCTTCTAAATCCTGAAAACGTTTCCTAGAAACCGAATCCAAAAGTTTAAAGGTACAAGAATTTTGAAAATCTAAATTTTTTCTTGAAACTATCGCTTCCAGGCCCCAAAAGTTGGCGTTTCTCTTTGCGATACTGGCAACTTTCCTGGCAACTTTGAATCTTCGGAAACCTTCTGTTTTCAGGAGCACAAGATTTCAGAGAGCTTCAGAACCTGCTGTTTTTAGAAGTTTGGCTTTAAAGAACATAAATTACGGAAAATGAAAGCTGCCGAAATAAATTGGCTTTAATAAAGAACACGCCCAGGCGAAGTGAAACTGACTTAATCTTGACCTGAAATTCAAATTTTAGTTACACGTAAGTTCCATAGGACGTTTTCCTGAGTTTAAAACATGAAGGTGTATTTCTTTATTTCTTTATTTTTTATTATATGCAAATAAAACCCTAAGCTAGGCAACAACTACTTCTTATTGTGCCATTCATAGAGGGAAGAGACACAAGGTTATCGAGTTCCCTCTATAAATGGAACTTACAATATATTTAACTACACTGCCACACTAGCAAACAAAAGGACGGGGAACAAACAAACAAACAAATAACAAGAACGAACATAACAAAAACTAAATGTGGGGGTAGCTGCATTCAATCAAGCCGTTTTGTTGCTTTAATAAAGGATATTGTAGCTTCCATGATTATTCTGTTAGCAATTACATTCAACAATGGAGATCCAAACAGAAGCAATGTGCATAAAGATTTTGTATCATAATGTGAAATGTCTAAACCAGGAATTTCCGAGATTTGACCAAGGAGATAGCAACGCATTACGCCGTACAATGCAGGAGAAAATGTTCATTATAAGCAGGTGAATACTGAGTTTGCTCAAGTGCTTGTGTTAAATTAGATTGCATTTCGGGACCGTATCGGTGAAATATTATGTCACCATAATCTAAATGAGGTCTCACGTAAAGCTTATAAATCTGATCGAGCACATTTCTGGATACGTAATTCGATAGGTATCTAATCATACCAATGCCTCTTCTTGCTTTCAAAATTGCCTGCCTGGTATGGCTTTGAAAATCTAATTTGGAATTAAGTATCACTCCTAAGTGCTTATGTTCCATTTTTTGTGCGACTTGATCATTTTCAACTTGGTAGGACGTTGAAATGAAATGGCCGCGCTAATATCGTCTTCAAAAAAGCTGGCTCAGCGTAACTCTCGCATGAGCCAGTTGGTACCAGACATTATTTTTCACCTTCAAAAGGCGGTCAAATGCTATGGTAATTGTGACCTCAAGTTTTCCAGATGAACAGAGTCAAAAAGTTTTCTTAAATAACTTTACACGTTATGTCACACAACGACCAGATTTTGGAATGAAAATAATGTGAAAAAATATGGAACAAAGAGGTCCAATCTGTCTCTAAGCTGGCATTCATAAAGTATGTACCTACTGAGAGATGGAAAGCAAACCGTAATCCATTGTTTTTATAACATTAGTTGTTGGTACAAACTGTTTTTGAACAATGGTAGGAACATTGTCCCCAAGGTGGGATATACCCGCCTAAAGGCTGGGCAACTATTGGAAATCTGCCTTCCCCAGTCTGCCCACCAAGCATCATTAAAAATCCCGAATTTTTGAATACTTTTTTTTACTTAAAAACAACAATTTTTTGGAAACTTTCTGATAAATATATATGTGATATCTGTATTCTTTAGCCCCATTTGCACTACATAATTTTTTTTGGCACGGCACGGATAAATTTTGGTACCCGTACCAAAAAAATTGGTTCTGCATAACATTTAAACTACAATTTTTATCCGAACCGACCCGTTATTTGTGGTACGCATACCATTTTTACCCGTGCTGGGACTACCAAGACATTGTGCCCAGCAATGATCAATTTTGCTACGGGTACCAGATTTATCCATGCCTTGCCAAAAAGCTTGCAGTGTAAATGAGGCTTTTGTTTGACAGTTCTGTTACTTTCCTTTTTTAATTCCTTTAAGGAACGTTGTTTATGCCACAAGATCACAGCAAATGAAATCTGGAAATAAATTCTCAGGAGTTGGACAAGCTATTTACAGGGCATATCATCAAATCGACAAAGATTGGGATGAAGTGAAGAAACAATTGATGCTTGCTGTGTATCATTTGGAAATGGCAGCTCAGTCATATGAAATGTGAATCTAACAATAAAACTGACGACCAGGAAAGCAGCAATGCATTCTTGTAACTATTACATTAGAATCGCGATATATCTAACTCCGAAGGCAACCAGAAATTAGATCGTTTTATCAAGATTTCGTTACACCACGGGCAAATAATTTTTATAAAGTATTCTGCAAAAAATGCTTCAGTAGATTTGTTTTAATCCCCCCTCACTCACGTACACGATGCTTTATATAAGAACTCGTTTATTGAATTAACAGTAGAGTACCGTATAAAAAACCAATTTATGAGAAAATGAGACCCTACTTTCCTTTTGAATAATATATTTAACAATAGCTAATTGTTTGTAGTAGTCAGTAGCCTGGTTCCAAAAACGATTTTTTCTATATGCGGGACTCTACTGTTGTACTAGGATGACCCAAAATGTAATTCGACGTAGCTGAAGCAAAAGATTCCACTTTAGCAAGAGAGTTTAGTAAAACAAACAAAAGATTCAGATTTGAACCGACAATTAAATTTATCACCCTAAAAATAGACTTCACACCTTTTAACAAAGCCAAGAGAATCAAGATAAACAAAACGCAAAATTTTGCTCTCTCTCTCTGATTATTTTGATATGATTGAGCTCACATATTTGATGTGAATTTTATTCTTTCCTTTCGTAAATCGCAGGAACTTTTGTTTTACGAAATTCTCCCTTGCTATAGCAAGTGGTTGAAAAAGCCCAACAGCCTAGACGTAAAAGTTCGTTTCGTTTCAGGAAAAATTATAAGTCAGCAAACATTCTCATTGTTTAGCTGAGCCTCTTTTCAAGAAAAAGTTTTACCTAGCCAATCAAATCACTCTATTTTTGGCTTCTGCGATTTGATTGGTGCAACGAAAAGTTTAGCCAGTCTACCAATTGCATGTTAGGATTGTTGTCTTGTTTCATAAAATACTGATTTTTACTTCTTGGAAAGGACATAGCTTACCTAATAATTATCAACAACCTAATTATATACTACGTGAAGTTTTTATTCTAAATAATCATATTAGTTAGTCAGTATGTCGGAAAAGCTTTTTATTGTTTTTCTGGAAGCTAAATTGAGTAATTTTTTATGTTATATTTTGTTAAATATTTACACGAGAATATTACCGAATAATAAATATATATGATATATATATATATAAATATATATATAAATAACAATTTATATGATTTATGTTTATCAATATATATTGATAAGAATTTTAAAAATATAGATGATTGGTAGGCGTAGACTATATACTACATTCTTCCCTATGTTTTCACTCCATAACACTTGTTAACCACTGCGGAGGTAGGTTAAAATGTTAACCACTGCGGAGGTAGGTAAATTCAATGCATTGACCAATTCATATTCAATACATGTTGCGAGCAATGCATTAAAAACCCGCATAGAAGAAGCCAGATTTTTCATCCCAGCCTGGAGGCTCTAAAAGTGTGTTTCTTATATGCAGGTTTTTACTGTAACTGGGGCGAATGTAGGAAGCCTAAGGCAGGGGCGGTATGGTCCAGATGGCAAATTAGCGATTGCCCTCTGATGGGTAAAGTAAGAAGTATATTATGGACCCTTTTTGCAAAATTTCAAGACCCTTTTGGTTTGCTAGAAGCACTCTGAACCGGTTTCGTTTAGTTTGCTAGCCACCCTGCAATTTTGATACCAGACTGACCCTAGCTTTTTATATTAGTAAATTTTAATATGAGGCAAAAGTTGCAATTTCCCAAGAATTTGCTTGTAAACAGCATCATTAAGTTTTTGATTGTGAATATTGTTGAAAAATTATGATGGTACTATATTGTCAATGGATGATACTATATTGTCGCTATATGTCTGGAAATCAATACCTGATCTTTAATACTTGAATAAGGGACCATAAGGTCAGACTCACCGTAAATACCACGCTCATTTTGTCAGAACACTGAGGCTTCCCAAAAAAAATATTAAAGCTCCATCGCTGCCAATCCCTCGTTGAAGCTGTTCATCACAACAACTAACAACAGGGAAAATAGGAGGACACTATCAACTTGTTCCTTTGCCGTTCAAAACAGTCATGATTACATTTCTTCAAATTTTTGCTTTGTTTCTTCAGAAAGCGAATTGTAGCTAGATAATTTTAAATGGATTTCCGATTGTTTTTATTGCGAAAGGAATGGGCTGTGTGCATCCAGTCGATACCGCGAACTTTTGAATTTTTATCCAAGAGTAAGGCTATAACATTTTTTAGTCTAAAAGTAAGGTTATAACCTCAACATTTTGGACAAAATAGGTCAATTTAAAAACATCCCATTTAATGTCCTAAAAGTAAGGCTGTAAACTTACCATTTGTGACAATGTTGGATAATTTTAGAACATGTTTTTTGAGCAAAAAGTAAAGCCGATGTTAATATTTAGGTACAAATTGGTCAATTTTAAAACATCCAATTTTGTGCCTTAAAAGTAAGGCTATGGCCTTACCATTTGTGACAACGTTTGCTAATTTTATAACATTTTATTTTTTAGCCTAAAAGAAAAGCCATAACCTTAACAATAAAGACAAAATTGGCTAGTTTTAAAATATTTCACTTTTGGTCTAAAAGTAAGGCTATAACTTTATCATTTTGCCCAAGATCGGCCAATTAAAAAACGTCATATTTATTGCCCTAAAAGTAAAGATATTTTTACATGGGGGCATCCGTAAAGCACGCACGCAATTGGAGGGGGAGGAGGTAAACGAACAGCGTACATCTATTGTTATTGTGCGATGTTTCTATTTATCTTTTACGTACAAGGAAGAGGGATTCTAAAAATAGCCAAATTAGTGCGTGCGCACTTTATGGATGCCCCCATGGTTGATAGAAAGTTTCAATTATATCTTGCTTTTGGTGCAGAAGTTACAGACAGTTTTCTTTTTCAAAACTAAACTTAGTGACATGTGGTTGTCAAATCGATCATTTGCATAAAATGTCATTTGCATAAAATGCTCATTTGCATAAAATGCTCATTTGCATGATGGGTATTTTCTGTATCTCAAAAAGTACAAATGATACGAAGATGGGATAAACAGTATTCTTCAACATTTTTCAATGGTAATCATAATCTGAAACAAAATAAAATATTTTGGGTGGAGGGGCAATTTTTAAAATGCTTTTTTTAATTGGCACCAAATTCGCCAGAACGCAAGATTCAAGTAATCCACCTTCTCGAGCTGAGGCTGTAGCTTTGACAAACAGGTATGTAGAAATGCGAAAATTGATTTTCAAACTAAACTTTGTACGCAGAATCTTATTGAAGAATCAAAAATGTACCGGTGTCCCAAAGATATAGTAACAGGTTTGATTAAGGCTAGTGCTGAGAATATCGCTCAAATCCGTCAAAAAATATGTTTTAAGTAATCCTCTATAGTCAGCTTAAAAATAAAAATCTAGTTTGTTGATATTAATTGTTTGAGAATTGAGATAGTAACATTTAAAGTTCAAATTTACCTCACGCTCAAAACCAGAGGTTTCAATTGATCGTGTTGTATGATTTTCTGAATCACGGCCGTGTTCCAGACAACATACTTTGTTTTTAAAAAACACTTCTGAACAATGATACCAAAAAGAATCTTGAAAATCAGTTGTCCAGGACTAAATTGTTTGAAAACTAAAATTGCTGTTTCATTTGGTAGATTTTTGGTAAAAATGCTGAAAAAGAGAAAGCACTTCACAATGGCTGCATCCATAAACAAGCGTTTAATTTTCGGTTTTCGGATTTCTTTCTGAGTGTGATTCCAAGCACCATTAAATTCATTTCGTAAAACGCTACGTTTTAGGAGATCCAAAAACGAAGTTTAGACGAAAATCTAGACCTCTGGTTTTGGGTTACAGGCAAATAAATTTGAACTTTCAAAATCAATGTCTCGACTCTAGATGCACAAATAATAACAAACTAGGTATCAATTTTTAAGTTGACTACCAAGTAATATATTAAAAATTGTTTCGAATAAATTTTAGTTAAACTCACAGCGCTAGCCTTGATCAAAGCTGTTACCTTTTTTGGGACACCCGGTAATATCTCAAAATTTTGGCCAATTTTATTAATGGCAGCCTCAGCTCGAAATCGACCGTAAATTAGACATGAACTCACAAGCAAAATCTACACAAGAATTGCACAATGGTGAAATTTTCATTTTACGCTAAAACTAATAATACTTCTAAAATACCAGATAGAAAAATGATGCATACAGACAACCAGATTTTTTGTCGAAGAATCAAATGCAATTTGGAAGGATATGGAACAAATTTCCAAATCCAAGTTTTATCTCATTGGTGCCAGATGTCTCGAACAAAGTAATCACACAAATTATCTCTGGATATATGACAAATATTATTCGTTCTTGAAATAAACATTTCAAAATAACTTTTGAAGAGCGAAATGTTCAACTGTTATTTGTCATATATCTAGAGATGGTGTGTGTTATTATCTTGACTATGATTTAGCACCGACTAATGTCTATATCAAAGGGCCTATTTACGAAGGGAGTTGATCATCCTGTTACTCAGATCATGGGCTTAAAAGATCGTGAGTTGTTCTTCTCTGTGTACCTGTTCTCGAAGGGAACAAAGGGCCTGAATATCTGAGGAAAATCATTCCACCTTTTAGGCTAATTGCTGAGAAGTAAGATGAATTTCATACGGGACGGCCTCGTAGGGGCTGTGGGATTGTGTGACAACCCCACTGAAAATTTAAAACGGTATTTATTCGGCAATTTCACATCGTTTGTTAATTAACAAAGCTGAGCCTCGGCAAAGCTGAGCTTCCTATTTATCCGTAAATTTTCTTTTTTACTCGGCAAAATTTTCGTGAAGCCACCCTTCCACAATCATTTGGGGCCGGCCCGGATTTCAGCTTTCCCTTGTACGAAAAATCGTCCCAGCTTCCAGGCTATGTGCTGAAAGATAGGATAAATTAATACAAAATGTTTAACTTAACGCATGCGTACAACTGATGTTGTTATCCCACCTTTCAGCTCTTATATGGAAAATTTCATCGAACCGGAGTGAGATCACGCCTACCACCTCTTGCAAAGTGAGATCTCACCTAATCGGACTGGCCCGTTTGTCATAGATTCTGTGGAAAGGTGTCTCATCTGAAGCCTGAAAGGCTGGGCATGATTTTCCTCATATAAACATGCCCTAAAACTAGAACTAGGACGATCGTCGTATTGGGATGATCATCCCTCCCCGTACACAGACCAAACCTCGAGCAGGTTATCATTATGTAAAAATTAGTTCAATGCTTTATCGTTCTCTAAATTGACTGAGTTAGGCGAAAAACCTATGTCTGCTAAACTAAACAGACGAAACTCTTGACGGAAAAAACTTTCGTCGCGATTTTTGTGGTTTGAGGGTATCATAAAATTCGCAATCCGCAAAAGTTCATTTTCGAATTGTCTATTATTTTAGCTTTCAGGCAAAGTTATATTTTGTCCCTCCAGTTAACACAAAACGCAAAGTTCCCCACGCAAGATATATCATTTTAACAGCGAAAGTTATAGTCCCATTAAATGTTTTAGTCAAAAAATTTCGCATTGTTTCAAGCCGAAAAAGTTTCAGAATAATCACAATGATTCTCCCACGCTATCCAATATCGCACCCCAGTGAATCACTACCCTCCTCACATTTTACGACACGTTGAACCCATAATCTGACATCCACAATGTTAAAATCTTATTGATTATTTACTATACCTTACACAAATACCCGACTAATACAGCTCGCGCCCTCGCGTCATAGGCCTACTCAAGAATTAAAAAGTTTAGCAAATTGAAAATCGCGCGTGTAAACAAAAATCGCGTGCAACTTAGCCAGGTCAGTTACCGATCTTGACCAGTTAAATTTTCACTTCGAGAATTTTATCAACAAAAATTTTGAAATTTGCGCAAATTTTCGTCAACACCGTCACAAATTTTAACGTGGTCGCGTCCCTCTTGGTAATCACGTGCAATTTAAGTAATTTTTCGAGCATCAAATAACATAAAAAATAGAAATGCATTGACACTCTGATATTGACTGATCCTGATCTCAAACTTAGATTTATGAATTTTTAGATGTATTGCGCATGTCAACCAAAACTGAGGTGCCGTACTAGAAGGAGGCGGCTCAGCCAGAATGCTAAAATTTCTAAATTCTAAACCCCTAGCATTTGAAACCACATTCTACCACGCCTTTTCTACCTAACATTATACCGTACACGCATTTTCTATAAAGGCAGTCTCTCCTTTTCGGAAACACTCGTAATATGCCTGCAAAGACACTTCTTATAAAAAAGTGAGAGTTGGTAATAGGCTTATGTTCCAAAATAGCGTAGCGCGTAGTAGTCTAGTGTGGCATTTCAAAGGAGCCTAAAGTGCGTGGCAGAGAAACTAGTAATGAGCGTTTCCCATCTTGAAAGAGAGTCAATATGAGAATACATTAGACTTATTACGATTGTCACAGTTATGTATGGCTATCCTACGACTCATAAAAATGCAGGAAAAGTTCTAGACTCGAATTTTCCATCTCGTAATCGTAATTCTAATTTCGAACAATAGCAAATTCCAACTTCAACAAAACAACTCTTAAAGCCTTGTTTCAACGATCCCCCAAATGTTGGGGATTTCAAGTTCAGAATTTGGATTGTAATATTACCAGTCTAGGCATCCATGGGGCCTAAAATATAAACAAAAACTTACGCATTACCTAGATTTAATTAATCCATTCATTAAATCATTATTTTTTGTAATGAAAACTAGCGATAAAAAATTAGTTTACATTTTAAGAGTTCATCTAATCGCTAGTTTTTTTTTACAAAATAAGATTAAATAATTACCCAGAAATAAGATTAAGGTTACTGTACACCTTCGTGGGAAGATTTTCAAAATAAAATTTTCTGCGGTCGATTTTTAGATAAACCCTGAACATGTATATATCATTCTGTGCATAATTAAATGGTGAATCCAGAAAAAAAGATAGTCACTTGGTTATTAAAAAATGCAAATGATACAGTTGAGATTTAATGAAACATTAGCCACCTTTGTAAAAACTGCTTCGCGTACCTTATCTCTTGCTTTACGACCAAACCAAAGTGTCCGTGAAAGACTAAAGTTCACAGGGAATTTTGATACGTTGTGTAACCTCGGAATAACCAAAATTCAAATTAGTTTTAATGGTTTCTCCTATCTTTTTTCTACCGTAAGATCTTGTAAAAGTCGAAATGTTGAGCTAGGTAAATAATCTGACAACTTTTTGAGGTACAATGCTTTGTGATCCTGTGTGTGAAATTTCAGTGAAATTGATTGGTCCGAAACGCTAAGCTTTTTGAATACTAACAATTTTGATTGGTCCGTTAGGTACGCAAAGCTTTTCAAACATTAACTGGCTTCCCCAAATCCTGTTTTGGGAAATAAGCCTTACAAAATTTCATGGCTTAAACAATTCGTAGCTTCTAACCGCTAAAATATGCACAGAATACTTAAGTTCAAGTGAGCCTGATTTTATTTTGTAAAGCCCTCTTAACAAAATTTCTCAGAATCATAATTCTTTTAATTTAAATACTTCATTTATTTTTTTTTGTAAATTTTATGAAAAACATGTAAACTGTGAAATTAAACAAGAGAAACATGTAGTCCAATGACTGAACAAACGAAATATGTTAAAAACTTAAAATCTTGCTTTTTGTTTGAAAGGGTACATTAGCCTTAAAACATCCTTGAATTCAAAAATAAAAAATCATATTATTTACAAACAACTACAAACAGTAAAAACCCGCATATGAGAACTTTCAACTTCTAAAAAAAAATCTAAATCTAGAAAAAAGGATTCGAAAATCTCAAATTAATGCGATAAAGAACTGTGGGAAATCGAAGTGCACAGAAAAAGCATGCATTGGCCTTCATAACTCAGGGAATCCACAGCTAGTTTTATTAAATTTTCAAGATTTTCACAACATAATCATTGAGAATTTTGGCCGGAAGGTTATTAAAAGAAATGATTCTCGTGGGCGGGTTTTTGCTGCATTACCACATCGACATTAACTCGACGACGGAATTACAATGAAGTTATCAAAAAACTACATATTTATTATACTACCTTTGCGGTTAAACTCTTTAGGTATTAGCGATGCTATTCACGCAGACAACAATACAAAAATAGTCTGACAAAAAAGATACAAAAATGTTCTAAAATGCAAATCGAAGGTGGTGGTGTTGTGAATCATGATTAACAACACTTAGTTACATCACGCCCTAAAACCTAGTAACAACATCACCCCTGAAATAAAAAACTCTAAAAAAATAAGAGCAAAAATATTGCGAAAGGAAATGGCGACTAAAATCAGGGGTGCGTAATTCTAGTGCCTGCTGGCAAGAAATAATCTTGTAAAACAAAAATGTCAGGTCTGAAAATGACAATGCCCTATGCCATCCTGAAAATCAATTTCACATCTTTGACCCAACTAACAAAATCACAATGAACAAGCCCCCAAAGTTTCAATAAAAAATTGCATTGTCATAAGCCACATAAGCAAAAAGAATAAATTTGTAAAACGAAAGATGCACCTCTAAACAACAGAGGTTTTGTAACAATAGTGAAGTTGACAGATCAATTTCAAAGCGATTAGTCGTCGAAAACAAAGCGAAACTCTCTCAAATTATAAATGTAGGTATCTGCAATTCTGCATGGCTTCACCTGTTTACATTTTCCAGTTTAGATGAACATTGAATTTTGTAACAATAGTGAAATTGTCACACTAGTTTCAAATTCGATTATCCCTCGAGAATAAAACAAAACTCTCTCAACTGGAAAACATAAACAGCCCACGGGGTGGAAATTCAAGCAAAAATTGAAACAAATATTTGAGCATCTGTGTTTGAGCATCTGTGCAAAATGGATTTCCGCGAAAGCGCATTGGACAATGATATAACTAAATAAAAGAAGTAAAACCATTAAACATGCATGAAAGCATTAAATGAATTTAGCAAAAATCGGGAATTTTATTAAAAATTCAAGAAAAACTCTTCGACACACTTCCCAATCTAAACATTCACTCAACGGTCTGAAAGTCCGAAATTCGGATGAAAATAAAAATATGGTAATAAAAATCCCTATGACCGATAAAAATCCACTAAAAATTAGGTCTCCTAAATACTTAAAACAAATAAACTTTCAAATATACCCAAGACAAAGAAGCAGTTTAATTGGGCGGATGATAGGGTATACGGTGACCGTTACGATTGGATTTGGTTCCTGAGAAAAGGCTTTTTTTCCTCATAAGTCTGTGACGCTACTTTGCGCTTTTGTGCTCGGCAACTGCACACCCAATTTAGCATTTTCCAGTTCATTCAATTCTTTTGAAAATGTTGCAATCATCTCCTTGCTGAACGTGGAGTCCTCTTTTAACTCTGATGTTATTGAAGACATTTTCTGCGATACGATTTCAGTAGCATTCACAACATTCTCTTCCTTTTTCCCTTCAAATTTCGTAATCCTATCAGTGTTGTGGTTTTCATCTTTGTTAGCGTCAGTTCCAACTTTGCTAAGGTCACTGAAGCTAGAGCTTAAACCTCCTTGCTTTTCGCCGCTGTTTTCTACCAGTGCCCCACCATTCTCTTGGCTTGCGCCGAATTCAGCACCCCCGACCTGACACTTCTGCTGCTCATCTTTGCGTAAATCGCTGAAACTACCAAGACTATCTTGCTTTAAAGGCAACGATGTAGACAAACTATTTGCAACGAATCCATTCACTGCTGAATTAAATGCCGAAGGATTGCTTTGATTAGCGTGTTGATTATTTGTAATCCCAACTGTATCAAAATCAATCGATTGGTGATGCACATTGTCATAAACGTTCGAAATGCATTCACTCGACAGTAACCTGTTAGGAGGGACACCATTTTGCACCACACGGGGCATGAAATTATCGGTAGTTCCAAACGGTGATGTCATCCAAGACTCGTCAATCGGATCGAAGACGTCTCTTGGAGACGCGTTTTGAAGCTGCCACATCAGCTTTTGGATCGTAACAAGCAATTCTCTGTTTTGGGACAACAGTTGTTCAACTCGAGTCTGTTAAAAACAAAAATAAACCGGTAAATAGTCTTGTTGCAACACAACGGCCCTCTCATCCAATAAAAATCAACACAACACACCAGAGCCTGAAAAATTATTGCAGCTCGTGTAGTCCCGATGCCAGAAAGGCAGCCTCTCTTGAATATTCCACAGGGAATAAGAAGAGAAGAGAGCAAAACAAAACAAATGAAAACGGAGGGAAATGTAAAAGAAAGGGAAATTTCCATAGAACAAATACACGTAATTTTTGTTTGATTTAAAGGTTTTTTTAAATCCAAAAATTACAAAAATCAGCTAAAGAATCAAACAGCATTTAGCATGTTCATAGGTTAGGCTAGCATCTCTAACCATCGATTAAAAATAAATCTAGGCGTAAAAACGTTCATTGGTTTTAAAAGCAAAAAACATCTCTGGTTTAACCATCCACGAATTTCTATTAAATTAACTACTTTTCAATTTATTTTTCAAATTTTCAGTGCTCAAAAAAGCATTGTATTGGCTTGAATAGTAATAAGGCTGTGTACAGGGAAGCGGGACGAAATGAAAGGAAAACGGTCATATCAACAACCACGCTCTAAAATAAAATAAAATAAAATTAGGAGACTTTGCAGTTTTTACCAAGCAAGTCCCAAAACAGTCTAACTTTCTCTGAACAGAAAGATGAAAAATTATTATGTAAAGATTTAAGGCCGGGCAAATTGTCCCCCTTTCCTCCCCTCTAGGCTCCATTGACTGTGTATGTACCTGAGAGCTCTGTCTGGCCTCGCTTTCAAGTTTCAGTCGCTGCTGCAGCAAGATGGCTTCTCCTCTAGCAATGTCAGACTCTTGCTTCTGATGACGCAGTTGCTGTCCGTAAAACTGTTGCAGTTGGGCCAATGTAAAATTACCAACTTTCTGAGTTCCAGCATCGCCAAAGCTTGTTACCTATGAGTAAATAAACATTGGTTACATTGTAGCTACTACAGTAGATCATGGTGGAGAAAAGGACACACACAATCTCTAGATATATGACAAATAACAATTGTACATTTCGTTCTAAAAGAATTATTTTGAAATGGACATTTTAAGGACAAATCATATTTGTCATATATCTGGGGATAGCTCACGTACGTTAAGTCTATGTGACCTATCACTCACCTTGTTGTTTACATTATATGACAGAAACAAAAATGTGCATTTTTTGAATATTATTTAGAAGCTACTAAATGTCTCACAAAGTGTCGTTTTGCTCTCCGAACAAAGGAATTCCTAGACTTTAGCATGCAAAAGTGGGAGTGGGGGAAATATTTCCTACGAGAGCAGTGCGGGAAGGCAAAATATTCCCTCTTCAAAAAATAATAAGATACACCCACATCTCTATAAATAGTGTCACCCCATTATGATAGACAAGCATCTTGAAATGTTTTTAGGGCTCGATGCATGCTGTTGCAACAGTTATATCAATTCCGATCCACAATAGTTGGGAATGAAAATACGAAATCTAGTCGCCCAGTTCTGCTAAAATGTATAAAAAAATAAGAAAGGACAAATCATAATTTCAGAACCAAATATTTATTGTATTTTCACATCGTCATAATTAAAAACGGTTTATATGTTTTAATTGACTGATTAAGAGTTAATAACACTACTATATCCACATCTGGGAAACTTTTCACCCGTAAATAAAAGTAAATCAATAACAAAGCGCCCCTTCTAGAAATTTGCCTCAAGGGCTCCCAATTGCTTCCAGTGTCCCTGCCCCTAAGGATCTTTTAACTGTTCACCTTGTTATAACCAGTTCCCTCTTCTGCTTTGTCAAGATCTGTTACAACTGTTGAGCCGTCTTCCATAGTTGCACTCTCGTTTTGATCGTTAACGGGTGGTCCAACATCATCAATGTCTGTTTCTTCAACGTCTATGTCCGTCTCACCCTTTCCTGATAGATGAATTAAATTACCTCAAATTGTCTACCCAAATAGCAAGGTGCAGTCACAGAGCAGTTACAAAAATAATTCTTAGTATGCAAGTTCATAAAGCATACATAAAATTTAGAAGCATTGATCCGTTCATACAGTAAAATCCCACAAAAAGGACAGAAAAATTAACAACCATCCGGACTCAATTAAGATAGATTTTTGGTAAAAATTCTGAAAAAGATAAATTATTTCATAGTGGCTGCATCCATAAATAGGCGCTTAATTTTCAGTTTTCGGATTTCTGAGTGTGTTTCCAAGCACCATTAAATTAATTTCGTAAAACGCTATGGTTTAGGAGATTCAAATACGCAAATAGATGAAAATCTAAACCTCTGGTTTTGGGTTGGAGGCAAATTTGAACTTTCAGAATTATTATCTTGACTCTTGATGCACAAAAAATAACAAACTGGGTATCAATTTTTAAGTTGACTACCGAGAAATATTTTAAAAAGTATTTCGAATAAATTTGAGTTAAACTGGCAGCGATAGCCTTGATCAAAGCTGTTACCTTTTTTGGGACACCGGGTATATATATATA
>JAYJMH010018017.1:0-20590 GCA_036873815.1 Phacellophora camtschatica
CTCATTTAGCTTCAGTTATTTTGAAAATTCTCTATCTCGAATAAATTTCCATTCCCATTGAGTATGAGATGTCTTTTGTCAAATTTAGACTTACTGACCCATGCGTACCTACTCTGCTAAAGTTTACTTTTAGAGTTATTTGTACAAGAGTTTTCAAAGGCATTTTCTTTTTTTTTTGAGGGGGGGGAGGGGGGTAATGAGATAAAATTGCATTTTTCTTTGTTTGTGAATGCAAACAAGAACTTTTGTAGCGTTTATTTCATCTTATAAGGATACGTTATGGTAAAATTTATGGCCTATTTATCAGTGAGCATTTGTTTTTGTCAAAGAACTGTCTTGGTTTTTGCTAATTATTTGCCTTCACGTTTTAAAATTAAAGATCTTTGCATCCATGTTGTTGATATTGGCAAATAACGCTAAGCTATGGCCAACCCAGACAAAGTTCTTGCAAATCATTTTAAATTCCACAATGTTGTAGAATGTACTCTACTCTAATTTAACCACCGTGTTGAGTGTCACATTTATTCGCTCAACGTTTATTGCACTTATGTCTCAGCATCGGTTCAAGTTAAAACCGAATCGCAGTGCTTTTAAGTTCGAAGGCACGGGAACTAGGAAATTTTTGTTTTTTTTACACCAGTTGATTTGATTACATTTTTAAATTAGCCAATCAACATTCAATATATCTGATCATATGATAAAAGGGCTATTGTGCGATTGGCTTATCTCAAAATGTAAACAAACGCAGGGCTGGCTCAAATACAAGATTACCTTGTGGTACAAGATTTGACAGACGCGTTAATAGAAGCTAACACTTATGTATACGTACAATTTGTTTTAATAATTTTTATATTTAATTTCGCCACATTATCTATACATTCCAAAATTTCTATCTCGAAAGATTTTCCTTAAAAGGCCAGAAAATCAGATTTACATGTTGTTTCAGTTGATTTTTTGTTCGCCATAAATCCATTTAATGTTAAGGGTAATTCGTTACTTGACTCATTTCTCAAACTTGTTAAACCATACAGTTGTTATTGCAAGTGATAACAATATAATGATTCATATTTCCCTCACAGGTTTTTACGTCAGTTTTCCTGACAGAGATGATCCTGAAGCTAATTGCATTTGGAATAAAGAGATATGTAGCGAGCAGATGGAATATTTTTGATGGTCTTGTTGTTATAATAAGCATGATTGATCTGCTTGTCGAGGTGGCGACGAACAGAGACAACGGCACATTGAGTATTCTGAGGTCTTTTCGGCTGGTAAGAAACTGGATTTTCATTCTTTTTATGAATTCTGTTTGTAGGTCTTAGAATTGAATTGATGCCAAGCCTTAAGCTAAGCGTTTGAAAGGAAACCCGCATTGAAACGAAAAAGCAAGCTGCTAATTAGAAAACTATTCAATTCAATTTTTTTCATAGAATGCAAAAATTACAATATTAAAAAATGTTGCAAACTATTCGAACCTAGGAAAGCAAAGCTTATCTTGCTGGGGCCGATAAATAAAATCTGTAAAAATAACGTAAAGATACACCAATAGCAATTAATGTATTTCTTTCATTTTACTATCTCGTCTTCTGCTTTGTCGTTTTTCATTTTTTATTTTTTGGCCACTACCTCTTTCATGGCCTGCTCTCGCGACATTTGTTAAAATCGCTGATTTTCTGGCTCCTATTCTACATTTCAAGCTCTACAGCTAGAATACTACGATATTTTCTTTTCGTTGTTTTTGCGTTTCTTATTGTATTTTTCGGCTTCCTTTTCACATACTTGAACTTGTTTTATTTTTGAAAAAGGCTTCAGACTATTTTCATTAACACCACGAATGACTTTAAAATACAAGCATTTAATGACTCACTGTTTAAATTATGTGGCATTTATCAAAGAGAACCACTCGTTGAAAAATATTTTAACATGGTGTAAAATTCTACTATTTGTTTTGTCAATATTCAGTTGTTCTTTAACGCGTTTTGGTGTTGCACCTGCGTCTGCATGGTGGAGGCCATGTCAGTTTTTGAACACAGAATACCCGAAACCACAGGGGCTCGATGATGCACCGAAGTGAAGTTAGAAAAAATTCAATGATCTTGATCGACATCGACAATTCTAATTCGAATATTGATTCACCAGCCATTCTTCGCGCATGGTTGATTTTTTTTTTTGGAACCTAAAAGATATCTTAACTGTTATTTCGATTTTTTCCATATTACAACATTTTTGACGTTCGAGATTGATGTATAAACGAGGGGGGGGAGGTAAATTCAATAGACAGGTGGCGGGGTGCGCTATTTTAACATGTGAAATCACACCATAAAATTTTATCATTTTTTGTGACTTGTTGCGTATCATATCCTCATCAATCTTTTATGATTTCTTTTGCTGCTAAAAATCTCAATGTTTTTGTCACTTGGTCCTAATTTGATAATTTCTCGTTTCTTTTAAGCTTCGCGTGTTAAAGTTAGCACAATCATGGTCAACGATGAGAAGCCTTCTTGGTGCTATTGGTCGCAGCATAAACGCCATGGGGCATTTGACACTGATTCTTGCCATAATTATCTACATGTTTGCGTTGGTTGGTACACAGCTTTTTGGAAAGGAATACACACCAGGCAAATTTCCAGACGGAAAGGTAAATTATCGAAATTGTTTAACCCACACTGGGAGATACCATATTGGTAGCGGAGATAAGGTTTAACACACACTGGGAGATGCCCGATTGGTAGTGGATGGCTCTTCTCCGAATTCCCGCTATGATTTTGCATCCGATATTTTACCCCCTGAAAGGGCCGTAATTGCATATTGATAAACAACGTAAGGCGTCATATTCTCAGGGAGTAAATGCAGAATAAATTTTCTATTCATTTTAGAGAAGTCAATATAAGTTTCCCTTTTGAATTAGGCTGGTTTCCATTCTCTGCCCTTAAAATGGAAATAAATCTTGGCGTTAAATGCTTAGCGTTAATATTTTGACGATCTGCTTTCGTGAAATGATCTCTATTTTTGATGGCATAATTTTGACAAATCGATGAGTATTGACTTTTTCAAGTGGGGAAGGGCTGTATTTCCCTTTGATAAATGACTTCAGTGGGATACTTTTCGGGAATAAATATAGGCTATTCATCTTTATAGAATTTTAATGTATTATTGATTTGGTTTGTTTGTATTATTCTCTGAAAAATAAAATCGTAAAGGAGATTAGCCTGTTTCTTGTGAAGGAATTCGGGAGAGGATGCATACGCTATTTAATGTTAAAATATTTAGATGTTTTTTGCCTTGGGGGTATATTTTATTTATATCATATGTAGGAGCGGGGAAGTGCTGTATTTTATTGTGTTATATTTTCTGATCTTTGCGCGGCAAGCTAATAGAAGTTCTGATTAAAAAATCCTACCTGCCCTTATGCTATTAGGTATCTTGGCTTAGTATTTTGGAGTGAAAGTTTATAAGTACACGTGCCTTTAAACGATCCATTGCTTGGGTCCAAAACTTTGAGGAGAGAATATTCGCTGTAAGTACATGCAGTTATATGCGGGGTAGTATGGTCTTTAAAAAATGCAAGAAAATATTGCGTTTTGTATGGAATATAATTTATAAATATTGCAAAAAATACAGCCAGTTTTTTGAACATGTATATGACCATTATCAGTAGATCAAAAGCTCACTTTTTTGCATATTTAAGAATGCGTTATTGAGTTTCAGTTTATATTAATCATACCTTTTGTTTCCACAGACTCCTCGATGGAACTTTTCTGATTTTCCGCACTCTTTCATGATGCTGTTCCGCATTTTATGTGGTGAATGGATAGAACCGCTCTACGACTGTATGAGAGCTACTTCAACTTGGTCAATTGCTTTTTTCATGCCTGCCTTGGTTGTTGGAAATTTTCTGGTTAGTTATGGTTGTTTTTGCCACTTGTATCTTTTTAAATGATCAGATTTTGGAATATTTTTCATCTGACCTAGAAAACGGTCGTTTCGTTCTTTTGTTCGCACGAACATAGGAAAATGTTCTGCTTGTGGCCAGTAGTTGTGTAGAAATGAATCAATAGCCAGGGGACTCATGCGTTGTCAGTTGTTTGAAACCCCGGCCTTTATTCACTCGGAAGCTCCCCGTCCTTCTAGTCATGCAGATGTGGCTTTTCAACGTTTTTAAACTTTTAATTCTACTTTTTCATGTGTGAAAGTTATAATTTTCCGATAAATTTGTAATTTTTTCCCAAAGATGTTCGAATGACTAGTGGTTTTAAAAGTTTTTCCTTTACCTGCCACTGTAATTGTTTCTTTTTAATTTACTTAAGGAGATATTTTTTTTATTTACTTGCAAGACGAAAATCGCTTTTCTTTCGCACATTTGCAGATTCATCTAAATCGCTTCTCTTTCGCACATTTGCAGATTCATATAAATCGCTTTTTTTTCGCACATTTGCAGATTCATATAAAACACTTCTTTTTCGCACATTTTCAGATACAATTTATAGCGCAAATCGAATAGGCCGTATCCATTTTTGCATTATTTTGAGATTCGTGAATAGACCATATCCCTTTCTACCGGGTGACCCAAAAAACTATCTCCGTTTGCAGTGCTGTAGCTTGAAATCCTTGAGACTACAAGTCAAGCTTCATTACAAGTTTTATTAAAACGCCATCCGACGGGAAAACCTGGAGTTTGGAATATCATCCAGTTATCTGCGACTACATTTTACTTTTCCAAAACTTCAAAATTAAAATTACCCTAATTTAAAAACTTTGAATTTGAAGAAACATCTTTTATTTGCAGTTCATGTTTTGACATTAGAATAACATACTTGCATTAATGGCGACTTAGTAGTTTAAATTTAAATATATTCACTAATCAAACTACTAAGTCAATATAGGAGCAATCAGATTTTATGCTATATTTTTTAAATTTATACCTCCTAAAAGAAATTATGCTATATTTTTTGAATTTTTACTTTGAATATGTATTTTAACTATCTAATAATTTTTATATATTTATATTTTAATTATATATAGTTTTCATTTATATTTTACATCTATCTTATATGTTGAATGTGCTTACATGTAATGCTTACTTTATTTTACGGACCAGACTAGATTAACTATGTTTTACTTGCGTCGCATAGAATTCAATTGTTCTTGCATGATCTGGTATTTTTAGTTTATTGAATTATATGAATTAAAGTTTAACCGAATGCCGTTTTATACTTACAGGTATTGAATCTTTTTCTTGCATTGCTTCTGAGCTCGCTTGCAGATGAAGCATTTGAACAAGAGTTGAAGAGAAGAGACAAACAACGCAGGAATCAACTTCGTAGGCTGAAGAAAATTCTTACACTCCAGAGTGTTTTAAAGAAATTTGGTGGAAGGAATACACAGCATCATGGTAAGAAAATTATTTGGATTTTTTTAATTTTTCTCTAATTTTATTAAAATATAGATTTCTAGACTTATTAATTACAATTGTCGTAGTTATGCAATGCAAGGTTATATACTACTGCTGATAAAAATTAAGAAACATTTCTGGACTTGAATTTTGCACCTCATAATCGTAACTCGAACTTCGAACAATTACAAATTCAAACTTCGATAATAGAACTGTTAAAGCCTCGTTTCAATATGTCCCAAAAAGTTGGGACAGCCAAGTCCAGAATTTGTGCTCTAATATCACCAGGCTAAAAGATTATTTGATTTTGAACAAGATTTTTACAGTATGCTTTTTTTGTAAGGGCATGTTTAAATGAAGAAAATTATCTCATTTTTCAAGCTATGAGCTGAGACGCAAGACAGATTCCTGCTTGCGTTTATATGAGAAATTATCTTAGCGTCGGTGGGACTGTTTATATGAGGAAAATCGTTCTACCTTTCAGGCTATTAACTGAGAAGAAAGACAAATTTCAGCCCGAAAGCAAAAGCAAAAAATATTGCATTTTTAATTTTGAATTAGATTTCTCAATCATAGTTTATCCTGACTACGAATTTGCGCATTTTACTTTTATCTCAAAGTTAGATTGCTACACGGATTTTAAGTTTATAAATGATTTTACTGCAAACATCTTGCTAGGTCACGTTTTTCCTATGTCAGTTCCATTTTCAAAGCTTTTACAAATTGGATCAAAAATGCAACATCTTAAAATTTTTATAAATTTTCATAATGTCAGCTTTAGCTCAAAAGGTAGATTGAGCCAGTAGTGTGTGTTGAGAATTATTACAAATAACTGTTGTTTCAAAATCTGTGATTTCTAATTTAATTTGCTAAATCCTATAACGTTGCAACTCTTGTATATGAAAATTTATTTATTAAAATCAAATTTTTGCACATGCGGTAGATTAATAGGCCTATCTTCTCCGAATCTTATTTCATAGAAGCTCGATCCAATTTGAAACACTTCTTTTCTTCGGCTGTCGTTTAACTATTCATAAACAGCGTGGGAGGTAATTCTACCATAAATTCATTTCGTGTACTTTCGCTTGTCTCTAAGATTTTCCAAAGCAAGGCCACCTAACAGGATGACAACGTGAATGGATAATTCTACTTTTATGGTTTCGTTTCATGTGATCATGTGGTTATTAGCACAAAATGTTGAATGAGTAGGTCTTAGCTTTTGATGAAGCATTCCGCATTAAGATAGATATGGCATTGATTAGGTTGAACGTTTTTGCGCTGCTTTTTGCTGTTCTTGTTGTAATTTGACAACAAATTTGAACTTTGTCCCAGTTAACAGGGGGAATTTTGTATTAACGAAAGATTGCGGTTTCAAATATGACAATTCGATTTTCGATTTGAGAGAATGGACTTCACACTCCGAGTGAACTCAGTCAAATCAAAATAAACAAAGATAGCAAAACTTTATGATTTCGTTTGTTATGATTTGTTTGACTGCGGGTAGGTGTTGAAATATTTTCTTTGTGGTGACAAATTGCATTGTCATGTTTGAAACCGCAATCTTTCACCAGAGCTGGTACCATAGTCAATAGAAAAAACTTTTTTCTATTGACTATGCTGGTACTTACCCTAAAAATTTTGCGTAAATTATATGCGAGCTCGTGAATCTATGCCGCATCAAAAAAATTAATTTTTTGAATTCTACTGTCCCTGCCCGTTTTTCATATTTGAATTTTGGAATCTCTCGAGATTCATTCCAATGTTGATTTCCATGCTTATTGTTGCCTGTTACCTACCTTCATTTTTTGCGGCATTATGTTAACACATGGGACATCGACAGAATAAGACTGTCTATATTCGAATCCCACTTGAGTGTTGCGTTTTATTATTTCTAATCTCTCCTGAGAGTTAGTCGAATGTTGACGTGAGATTATATTACTTTTTGAGCCAATAAACGCGCAGAAAATAAAGGAAGGCACCGTTGACCGGAGATATTTTTTTTTTTAATATCTATTGGCACGACACAAGACTCTGTACTTTTGGCTTAAGCTTTCCCCCAGGAAGATTTTTAAAGGATATACTCCTGGTAAACAGGGTGTAAATTTTGTAAAACAAAAGATTGTGGTTTCAAACATGCGATTTTTCACTGTAAAGAATAGATTTCAACACCTTCAATGCAGCCAAGCAAATCATAAAGATGAAATCATAGAAATTTAGCTCTTTTCGTTCATTTTTATTTGGTTGGGTGCGCTCGGATTGTGAAATCTATTCTTCCAAATTGCAACTCGCATTGCCATGTTTGAAACCGCAATATTTAATTTATTAAATCCCCCTGTTTCCCTAGTACGTAGTTTGTTTTTCTGAGTTTAGACTGACCGATTTGTGTGAAACAAAAAGGTCTTGGTTCGGCATTTAAAAGACTCACAAAAAATTCGAAAAGGTAGAGTGCCACTTTCAAATAGAATTGTAAAGTTTACATTTTATGTGAGGATTTTATCAAGTTATCAAAAGATCAAATATATTATTAATATCTTGACTGTGATGAGATTAAGAATCTGAATTTTTTTTAGTAAATGGAAAGCCAATAAAAGCACCTCCATCAAAAAAGGTAAGCAATTTTGAAATTAAATTTCATTTTCATTGAGATACCAATTATTAATCGAATAAATATAAACAGTGGCTTTTTCCTGATTTCACTAATCAGAGGCATTTTTGGAGAACGAGTTACGATGGTTTGCCAGTGCATATTTTGATTATTATAGAGTATTTCATTATATATTTTAATAAATCTAAGTATTTAAATCGTATGTAAATTGAAAATTTAAGAAAGTAGAAAAATACCATCATATCATCATTTAATTTTTTTAAATTTATTTATAAAGCATACACAAACTGTTGATGACCAGAATTGATGTTAAAAGAAATGCAACAAAAAAAATAACATATTTCTTCTGTTAAACTCCGCTCATTAAATTTGGTACGGCGTTTGTGCAAGATGTTTAAACAAACTAAATGCCGCTGGTGGTATGGCGTTTATAGAGGAAGGCGTTCATTGCCATTTTATTTTTCAAAATATAAAGTGTTTATTGAAGGAGGCGTTCATTTGAGATTTGGCATCATGCGAGGAAATAAGGCAAGTTACATATTTTCTAATCTTTTTACTAACCTATTTTAGTTTTTTGGAGTTATTGACAAAGCAAAGAAAGGAACTTCCATCCGCCATAACGAAGACGAACGCCGGCGAATAACACTTGCAATAGCAGAAGAAAATCAACAGAAACAATCGATGCAAATATCTAAAGAGGATCCAGCGGACAACAACAATGAAAAGAAACCAGAACCATCTAACGATCCTCAACCTTGTTTTCCTTGCTGTCCTTTTTCGTCTCATCCAGATGAAGCATCGGAGTCCTGTGTAAAGAAACAAAAGAATTTCTTCAAAATACGCATCGTCTTCAAGAAGATTGTTGAAAACAAATGGTTTGATAATGGGATACTGGTCCTCATCGTTGCTAGTAGCGGCCTATTGGTAGGTGCACGAGCATGTGAGAATTTCTATGTTTGACCCAGATAGGAGTTTGTTTCTGTTTTAAGATTAGCCAATCACATCACATAATATTTATCACATGTCATCTTCAATTTATCACAATTCTAAAAGACCCTTTACATGAGAAATCTCAAGCCGGTTTGAAACTCATGCCGGCGTGAGTTTAGTTCGGTGTATGTTCAAAAACCTTACAGTGTTTTCATGAGAGAAGGCGAATTGAAACTCAAAACCGGTCTGAACTCAGTTTGGAATTTTAAACTGGTTTGAGATTGCAAGTCGGCGTGAAATGTAATCAGAATTTCTTTTTAAACCGGAGTGAATTTAAAATTGTATTGTTAGTTGTTGGGAAAGGATTTTGGCGCCCTTTTCTTTGTCGATTGTTTTGAACTCAAAATTTCCATTTATATTGTTGGTCGGTTGTTAAACTTTGCTATGGTTTTTGAAAAGAAGATTCTTGGAATAGAAAAAATTTAACTAAGCAATTTATATACTCATATTGACGTTTTTTTATATTGGCATACATTGATTAAATTTAATTCAAATTTAATTAATATACTCATATTGACGTTTTTTTATATTGGCATACATTGATTAAATTTGAATGGATTTGAGCAGAAGCTGAATGCTGTATCTGTTTTAAATGCTGGAATGACAAGAATTTTGGTCACATTTTAGTCATATTGCATGCAATAAAAGTTGCTGAAATTACAATATGATTAAAAACGTCGATGAAATTTGAATTATAAGGCAAATTGATGTCACCTGGGCCTAAATTTGAATTAAGGGCAAATTATTTCTGCAGGTTTTCGAAGATATTCATCTGCCAAGTAAACCAAAGCTTGAAGCATTTCTGGACGGATTAAATATTTTTTTCTGTGTTGTGTTTTTCTTGGAGTTCGTCTTCAAAGTCATTGGATGGGGATTTTATACTTACATCAGAAATCCTTGGAACTGTCTGGACTTTTTTATTGTCGTGGTAGGTGCTTTATGATCCTTCACTTTCATATTTATTTAAACTTGTAAACACCAGCACCCTATTTGTCGTACCAACCAATCAAATTACACCAATTCAAAATAGAGTGATTTGATTGGTGCTATTGATTCGAAAACCTTCACAACTCCCAAGCCTGTCCACATGCTATAAATGAGCTGTTTTTATTGATGTTTATTTTGTGAATCCACATGAACAATTTGCTTTTAGTTTCGTGTCAGTCAACCTCTTTGTGGCAACTTCTTCATGTAAGTGATAATGGTTGAAACAAATTTATTTGCTTACTAATTTTTTAGCATAAGCCTTTCTGTGTTTTTATTGTTGTTTTGTTGTTCATCCACGCAGACATGATCTTATTTCCAGTTGCGAAAAAATATACGTTATCATTGGTTTTTTGAATTTGTTGTAGATTTCTATAGCTGCCGTTGTTAGCTCTTTTACAAGCAGCAAAGGGAATCTCAGTGCATTTAGATCGATTCGGACTCTAAGAGCGTTGAGGCCGTTGAGAGCAATTTCAAAATGGGAAGGAATAAGGGTAAGAATATTCATCTACATATACACAATGAAACCTCCATTAACATACACCTCCTAATAACGGAGACCTCCAAACAACGAAAGCATAATTTTTCCTGATATTTCACTCCGTCATATCTTTGTAAAGAGTGATGCCTACAAACAACGGACACCAATCTACAACGGACAGTAACCGGTCCCACATGTATCCGTAATATGATGGTTCCACTGTGTACACCTATAAAAGTATTGCACAATTTCATTCAAAATGGCGCTCAAAAGTCCCCGAAAGCCTTACCGAAATTCGTATTACTAAATAATAACCGACGACAAAGGGTTTCATCAATCTAAATTTTGGCAAACAATTGTTCGTTATTTTATTAGTGTTTCATTGAAATAAATGGAAAAATAAAATTTTGTTTAAATTTATTCATGGATTAAATTCTGTAAATTTCAAGACAACACCAGTTTTAATTAGTGATAATATGAAGAGGAAAAATAAAACATTTTACAAATAAGGCCTTCAAACTTAATTTTTATTAAAGAAAAATTCATCAACGCGTTTTGTTTGACATCATCCGCAAGCTTGTTCTCGCTTTAAAATATTTAGAAAGATATTAGATATTAAAGATATTAGATATACATATTTAGAACGATCGTTTTGTTTTAGTCTTTTGCAAATGTTAACTGTTGAGACTCAGTGACGTAATATTTTTCTAGATCGTTGTCAACAGCTTATTTCAAGCCATACCTAACATTGGAAATGTTTTATTAGTCTGTGCCATGTTCTGGTTGATATTCAGTATCATGGGAGTGCAATTTTTTGGTGGCATGTTCTTCAAATGCACGGAAAAGGATGGCACAATCTTATCAGCGTCCATTGTCCCCGACAAAAATTGTTGCCTTGCGTTAAATTACACGTGGCACAATTCCAATGTGAATTTTGATAATGCGTTGAATGGCTTTTTGGCCTTACTTCAAGTTGTAAGTGTGTTTGTTATTTTTGATGACTTTTAGAGAGTGTTTCAAGAAATTTATAGAGGAGGTTACTTTGAGTTGTAAGAAAGGTAGTGTCTTTAATAATGACTAGAATATTGGGCAAGCAAAACGTAAATCTTCATTGTGATATTACAGGGTTTTTATTTAAGAAAAGGTTTATGGAGCGTGAGATGAAGTTTTTATTTTCTTCCCTCGTAAAGTATGTGTGCTTTTAAGATTGCAATGAAGAGTTTAGAATTAAAAACTGACTTTTGTGGAGATTCGAAAAAATATATAATAATACATTTATCTAATGTTAGTGGAAGCAATAGCATAAAATACCTAAAATTGAATGAAACTAATTGTCTGTAAATGTTGCGTTGTTATTTTTTAATTTCAGTTGATGTGCCACTGACAATCAATTCATGCATGAAATATTTCAAATGTGCATGTTGTAATTAAAACTGGCTTATCCTACGCGTAGACCTTATGTACAAGATATATACTATTACGCACAAGATATCTAAATTGGCTGGGCTAAAAGTAGGCAAAAGCACCTGTAAATGTCATTGTTTCTTTTGGGTTTTTTTCAAAATAAAATTTATTTTTGTTATTTTTTAATAATCATTTCAATTAATTTTGGATCTTGTAAAAAAATTTCTAGTTTGAGACCAACAATTTTAAAAATGTTATTCTGGAATCGGGAACAGTTTTAGAATTTTCAGACTTTGTTGTTTTATACCGTTTAATTTGATTTAATTATTTTCTTCTGCCAACAGGCAACTTTTGAAGGCTGGATGGAAGTAATGACAGATGCTGTTGATGCTGTTGGGGTAATTTCTTGTATTTCTTTTCTTATACAGTTCAATACAATGCAATGCAATGCAACGAAACTCAACTCAACGCAACACAATGCAACGCAACGCAACGCAACGCAACGCAACACATATAAGGACATAAATAGCAGCAAAGCAATGCAATAGATTTTACAGCACAGCACACAGATTTCCACTTTTAATTTGCTTATAAAACTCTTAGAGATCAAACTGTTAATCTGAAAATTTTTATGTGTTTAATGTTTCTTTTTTTCAGATCGACAAGCAGCCAAAATTTGAAGCAAATTTTTATGCATATTTCTATTTCGTGATTTTCATCATCATTGGTTCATTTTTTGTTCTCAATTTATTCATTTCGGTCATCATTGACAATTTTTATCACATGAAAAAGCGGGTGAGTTTTAATTCACGTTTGTTAGAATTTTCGATGAGTGACATGCTGTTTCATTAAAAGGTTTAATAAAAATTTCAAATCATATATAAAATAGCATTTTTTTAAATAAAATATTATTTATTACTATCTAACATTATATAATACATTACATATGAAATTATAGGATGCATACATTTTATTTTGATAAAATTACATTACTTCGAGAAACTTAAATTTAGCAGCTTTCTCAAAAATATTCTTCCATAATATAGTTATGTTCAGGTTTTGAAAACAGCTTCGTTCAAGAATTTATTTTTGTTTTAACAATGCATTTCGAACGTGGATTTTTGGGAAAAATATTTAATAACATAAAATCTTTGGTCTACATTATAAAGCTCATTGTACTCTATGTATTTGTTTTGGGTTGTAAAACAGCATAACATGAACTAACAAATTAAATTTATCTATGCCGCTAGCTACTATTGTTCCTTTTTTTGGTCTAAACATATTTTATGTACCATTTCTTATTTTTTCTTAAAGGAGGTATAAAATAAAACAATTATTAATGCAACGGTACTATGAAATGATATAGAATGCCGCTTATAATTTTGCTGATATCTTATTTTGCGTCCGAGTTGTTATCCGTAGCATGTTTTGCTGATGGTGTCATTTTGTTTACACAAAGTCAAAAAACGTAAACGGTTGATCATGTCCCAGCAGGGAAACGTATTCAAAATGGATCTATTTCAACGTACTTGCCTTTCTAAATTACTTTATGTTTCTAAACTTTAAATAATTAATTTATGTATCTCTGCTCCAAAATTGTTCGCGAATGTAATTTTTCCAAAACAAAATGAAGCTATGTCACTGTAACAAGGGCAGATTTTGTAACAATAGTGTTATCGACACGCCAATTTCAAAGCGATTAAACATCGAAGACAAAGCGTATTCACTCTAGCAGAAAATCAAAACAAACAAAGCCATGTTTTTATTTTCTGCTTGGGAGAATTTGCTTTGTCTTGAATGGCTAATCGCTTTGAAATTGGCGTGTCAATTTCACTTCTGTTACAAAATCTGTCCTTGCTTGTCACTGTTCATTTTGCATTTTACTGAGGACTTTGCAAATGAGATTACGTCATCGAGCAATACTTCAAAACAGTGTATATCTTGAAAGCATCAGAAAATATAAGAAAAATTCTAACGAAAATCTTTTATCACTCTATGAAGCTGTTTATGTACCTCGATAAAAAAAATTCAATTCATAGCTCTTTTAAGTAAATCTAACTTTTCTTTCTGTGCAGTATGATGATGGCGGTGACTTCAGCATCTTTATGACATCTAATCAAAGAACTTGGTTTAATACATTGCGAAAGGCCGTAAACAAGAAGCCTAAACGCACTCTAAACAGACCAGAGGTTTGTCATCTTTTCATATCTGGAAGGAATAGCGATTATTTATAAATGAATCTTCATAAAGCAGCCAGTAATTCCTGGAGACATTAGTTCAGGTTTTACCTTGCATTACTCTTTTCTAGCGGGACAACAGCAAACCTGCATTACAATAATAAAGCTCTTTTGCTCTTCTTCTCCAAAAAATCACTTCTAATTCTAAGTTAACGTTATATCGACCCACGATATCTTAAAATATTCAAATTGCTCACTTTTTAACCAAAAGATAAAGCAGGCAAACATCCGTCGTTTTTTTTTTATCATCCGGTGTTTTTTGTACAACAGGATGTTTGTATGCTCCAAGAAGATAATAATAAGTGAATAACAATAATAAGCAATGGTAAATAACAAGCTATATAAGTGTAAATCGATCGATAGATTTTTCCATGAATAAGTACTAATGTTTGACTGAAAAATTACACTTAATGACTGATTTTTTCGTATCAGTGGTCGTCAGGGGCTCTATGACGGGCTAGCAATGCTTAAAAACTATGGTAGCCTTCTTAAGTGTTATTTTTTATTTATGTTTTAGTGTTTCAGAATCTCTTTTAAAACTGATGTTTTCTGAAGATTCACGCACATATACCAGTTGGAATTTATTGTCATTTTGTTAGCAGGAGTTTGTAAGATTGTGGATGCAGGTTTATATTTTGCACCAGGTGCCCCAAAAGAATGGCTACAAGCCTCCAGAGCTGTTGTGCAAGAGCTTAAATTTTTATCCTTTTTTCGACACGAATGTTATGGAAGAGGCTCCAATTTGAAGTTTCTTACCTTGATTGGCAATAATTGCTGAGTTCTGCCGAATGGAAGTGGATCGTTTATGAACCTTTTATCTTATGTTCTTAGTGACATTACCTTCAACCAGTAATTAAATTTTAACGTATCGTTGTGTGTTACCATTCATTGATCACTTTTGTTCAAATATTAATTTTAAAGTTCCTTTGCGATAAAAAACCATTTTTCAGTTCAGTTTCAGTTTAAGGAAACATTAAAGTTTGGCTATTATTAGGCATAACTCAGAAATTATTGAGTTGATTTTGCCAACTGAGGTATCAAACTTAAAGTTGAAGTGTATTTTCAACCTCGTCCACAGAGCTTTGTATGCTTTTCACAAGAATCTTTGTGTGCTTTTCACAAGATCTAGCCATATTGAATGGGCGGCCTTGGGTAACAGGTTGCTCTACTTTATTAAACGCAATCAGAAACAGAAATATTAACCCTGAAGCTCATCTGCAATAGCTTTGCAAACATGCAGCTATTTTCCTCGGACACCTGGTAGATATTAGCATAGACTTAATCGTTTAATGGTTATCAATTTGTTTTTTAGTCTGGTTGGCAGGCACATCTGTTTGACTTCATCAAGAGTGTAAAGTTTGAGACATTCATTATGGTTCTTATTCTCTTAAACATGTTTTTGATGATGATCAGCCATTACCAGCAGCCAGCTTATATTACCGATGTTCTTAATATCCTTTTCTGTCTTTGAAGAAAATTCCATCATCAATGATGCAATGAGGTTGACGACGAAAAAAAGGCAACAATCAGTTATTTGCATTTTTATACTTTTTTAAATTGTTTGACAATTTTGGCCATTTCATTTGTTATTGTTCCTATTTGAATTTCAAACTGAAATATTTTTAATGCTTGGTTGCAGAATAGATAAATAAAAAGGGGTTAAGTATGCAAGCAATTAAATGTTCATGTGTACCCACTCATACTGATGTTTGCGTATCAGGTAATTGTCATGGATTAAAATTTTTTTCAACGGCTTAAGATACTCTCCAATGAAGAGGTTCTGTGTTGCTCTGTGTTGTTTCTTCGACTTGCGGGCCTTCAGGACAACAAATAAAATAAAAAACAGCACGGAACAACACAGAACCTCTGCATTGGAGAGTAGACTTAAGAAACCTTTGAGAATGTTAACTTTTTACTGATATGTGCAATGTTGTTAAAACTTGCTAATTCAACTGCCGCTAATTTCTAACGTTAGGTATTTGAAGCTAGATTGCAATTGTTTTATAAGTTTTAACTTGACATACTTTGTAGGCCGCTCGTATATAGATTACTTTTCCCTACTTCAAACATTTGCTTTCTCGAACAAATATTTATTCCTTGTGACTGTTTTAAATAATGGACTGCGCTTACAACGGTTGAGACTCTCAGATTCGAATTCGCTTAACTCGAACCCCCGGCTAACTTGAACCGTTTTATATATTCCGTAAGAGTTTTCAGTTGTAATTTAGCTTACACTCCTCCGCAGTATAAAGTAAAGTAAAGTCTGAACGCAGGCTACGGTTATCTTGAAAACTCGCTTTCACGAAATGATTTTCATTTCCCTGGAGCTCGAGAGTTCTCAACTGTATTATATAGCATTTCAACGACTTACGTTGTGTTAGGGATGTATCAGTTTTGCCTTAGGGACGTGTTTTGTCTTAGAGATTAGACGTGTCAGTTTTGTCTTAGGGTCAATTTTATGTTGTTGAGGACGTGTCAGTTTTGCCTTAGGGACGTGTTTTGTCTTTGGGACGAGACGTGTCAGTTTTGTCTTAGGGTCAGTTTTGTGTTGTTAGGGACGTGTCAGTTTTGCCTTAGGAACGTGTCAGTTTTGTCAGCAATTATGCATTGAGAAAAAAAGGCTGAATGAGAGAACGATGAACTGTTAAGATGTTGCAAGTATGCATTTGAACATTTTTGAAGCTTATCCGTAGTTTAGTTTGACCTTAATTCGTTATTAAGATACTTCAATGTCGTGTTCACTGTTTTGTTTACAATGGAAGCTGTTTTGAAGATCATCGCACTGAAAGGCCAGTATTTCAAAAGCGCATGGAATGTTTTTGATTTCATTGTTGTTGCTCTATCTATAACAGGTTTGTTACTTCTTTTACCTGAAGTATTATGAGCATGTACTTGATGTTATTGCATTAAAATCCGTTACATTTTAAATGTCAGCATAAAGTGATTGCTATGTGACTAATTTTAATTTTTCTTAATTTTTGGTATTTAATTCTTAATTTGTAATCAAATACTTGTTCTCCTTATTTTTTATCACATTTTCTGATGGCAAGAAATTGTCTGAAATTGATTTAAAAACAGTACAACAATTTCTTATTTGTCCTACAATATTCCATTGTTTGTTATGTTTACAAAAAACTACTTCACCAGACTTGTTGCAGTTTCTACACATGTTTTGAAAACAGACAGTCTCAGAAATAAGTTATAACGTTACTCTTAGCTATTAGTGTTTATAATTTTTCCAGTTGCATTTTTCACTCCACTTTTTTTTGCATTTCTATTCAGAAGCTTTTAATCCGTTAATGTCTTGCTCGTTTAAATTTTATTTTAGAATCGAGGCTGCTATGTTTGTTATTTTGACATGAATCTCACTATTTTAACATGGGTCTTACTATTTTAACTTTGATTTTCACTATTTTAAAATAAATCCCGCTTTTCTTAAATATGATTCTCGCTATTTTAACATGGGTCTCACTGCTTTAACATGAGTCTCACTATGATAACACAAGTCTCACTGTTTTGACATGTCTCAATATTTTGACATGAAACGAGACATGTTATGTAATAGAATAGAATAAATCTACTACTTAAAAATATAATAAATATTCAAGTAACTTTAAATTTTATTACTTTAAATGTTATTACCAAGTATTAAAAGTTAAACACGCACAAAAGAATTTTTCATTACTTAAAAATATGGCGGTCATAAAATTATGTGCTTATGATCTCTCATGACCTTTATTGTTAAACATATTTTACAAGGTAAAATCCAAATTAACAGGAAGAATCTGAAAAGTTTATAAAGAAATATCGTTGTTGTTTTATTGTCTAATTGTGATCATTTTTGTAGCAATCATATTGGAATTTCTCAGCGTCAATTTGTTGGTAACACCAAACGTTCTAAGAGTAATGCGTGTATTGAGAATCGGTCGATTGCTACGTTACTTTAAAGCAGCAAAGGGAATACGTCGACAGCTTGTCGCTTTAGTGATCTCATTGCCAGCTTTATTCAACATTGGTACCTTGTTGTTTCTAACCCTGTTTATCTACTCGATTATCGGAATGGCTTCATTCGGTCATGTGAAAAAGCAAGGAGCCATCAACGACGTTGTGAATTTCGAAACGTTTGGTCAAAGCGTACTGGTATTATTTCGCCTGGTCACGTCAGCAGGCTGGAATGATATATTAGACTCGTTGATGGTGCAGCCGCCTCTTTGCGATATAAATTATGGTAATTTGCCAAATGGAAATTGTGGGACTCCTTGGCTGGCTGTTGTTTACATGGTTTCGTTCATATTGGTTACATTTATGGTGATTGTAAACATGTACATTGCCGTTATTCTGGAAAACTTCAACCAAGCAACGGAAGATGAAGAAATAGGGGTAACAGACGATGACATACAAATGTTTTACATCTACTGGCAAAAATACGACCCAAACGCGACACAATATATTGATTACAGTCAGCTATCGGAATTTTTTGATGACCTTGAACCTCCTTTGCGGATCGCGAAGCCCAACGACAACGTTTGCTTAAAGCTCGACATTCCCATTAGAGACAACGATAAGATACATTGTGCTGACGTGCTTTTAGCTTCGCTGAAAAATTCCGTCGTGGGCTACGTGGAAGAAACGGATGTAGAAACTTTAAAATTTATATCAAGTACGATAGAAACTAAACTTGAGGCTGCTTTTCCAGTCAGGGTGAAGGACCCTTCTACGAGTTCTACATCTAAAAAAATACAGGAAGTAAATGCTGCAATAGCTATACAGAGAATGTACAAACGTTGGAAACGAGGGAGAACGTTGTCTGCCATGAAAACACAAAACACTTCGCTACAACTTACATCGCACTCGACGACAGAGAGTGCTAAATTAGACGAAACAGTCGAGTTATCGTTCGAAACTGATTTGTCGAATCTTAAATTCGTCGAAACGGCTGCGACACCACTTTCGCTGCCGCCATTGGAACATTCGAAATTGGAGCCTAATTATTGTTCGAACGAATCGGTACAGTCGCATAGGTCATCGCTATCATCAAAGGAATCTGCATCGAAATCGAACAATTCGCTGCCTCCATTGGAACATTCGAAATTGGAGTCTAATTATTGTTCGAACGAATCGGTGCAATCGCATAGGTCATCGCTAACATCAAAGGAATCTGCATCGAAATCGAATAATTCGCTGCCTCCATTGGAACATTCGAAATTGGAGTCTGATTATTGCTCGAACGAATTGGTGCAATTGCATAGGTCATCGCCAACATCAAAGGAATCTGCATCAAAATCGAATAATTCGACGCCAAAAAAAAATAATTCGACGCCATCCAAACATGTACATATTCAGGTTGAAATGGGGAAAATACAGTAATTATATTTCAGAGTAGTTTTAATTTGAAATTTTGTGCAAAGTCAATATGGAGTTAATAATTATTTATCTTTGATGAAATTATCTTGTATTATCGTTCAACGACAGTCTGTTTGTTGTAATCGGCGAGAACATATCGAGGAAGATCTATCGCGCGGCATCAGGGTCAAAAATGATTCGTCGTGCAGTCCTCGTGTCGTGATGTACAACCACGATCTCTAGTGTTCGTGGTTGAAAAATCTTACGACCACGACTTCCAGGTGTCGCCATCGTAAATTCACTGACGAATTGTAGGTATCGTCATCGTATAAATTCTTCACCACAAATAGCCTATTCGTGTCGTATATTTTTTGTTTGAACTCGCTCCCCGAATACGCTATTTGTGTCCAGCCTTGTTTTCGACTTACGACACGAATAGGCTATTTGTGTCCAGCCTTGTTTTCGACTTGCGACTTACGACACGAATAGGCTATTTGTGTCCAGCCTCGTTTTCGACTTACGACACGAATAGGCTATTTATTTGTCTGGAAAGGAGCATTTGCAAAACTAGAGTAGATCAACTGAAACAATAAATTCTTGATGTAATGGTGTTCCCATCGTTTCTATGAAAGTTATTTTTATTTTTTCTTCTGAAATTCTCTTGACTTGTGTTTTGTGCGCTTGTTTTGTGAGCTTGTTTTGTGAATTCTTTTCAACAATATTAATTGGGAAGGGTTCTAAATCCCTTCAAATGGAAGTTAAGGAAAAATAAATTTGAATTTTTGTTTCGAAACAGTAAATGCTAAACTTGGAGATGTATGAAGCAACCAAGGAGTGGGAGCAGAGCAAGATAACGCAGAAGGGGCACATGTTAACCAGGCTCTTCTTGTGAAAAATAGTACTTTTCTTTCAAAAAGAAAGCACATTGCTCAAATTTTCTTAAGAAAACTTTGTTGGGGTTATTTCATCATTATTTGAAGTTGATGACTGCATTTTACGCTCTGAAAATCAAACAACACTTTGAGACTAAAATATACAGCCACAAGGCAAGAAAAACAAAACAATTTTCAGCAAAATATGAAGGTAAAGTTTTATTCCATGCAAATAAAGGCAATAAAAACCGTCTCAATATTCAGGTTTGTTGAATTTTTGCCTGT
>JAYJMH010018028.1:0-20585 GCA_036873815.1 Phacellophora camtschatica
TAGATTGGGGTGCCGATTTAGTCGCCGACGATCCGACCATGGAGCAGGTAGTACTGGACTACATGTTACCAGTAGCATATAGTCCTACTGGGCTGTTAACCACCCTCTTCATCTACGCCAAAGTAGATTGGGGTGCCGATTTAGTCGCCGACGATCCGACCATGGAGCAGGTAGTACTGGACTACATGTTACCAGTAGCACGTATGACCTGACCTGACACAGGTTATACCTATCACAAAACCCAGCAAGCTGGTACTAATTTTAACGACCTCGGAAGGATGGAAAGGTGAGAACTTTGGAAGAGATGGCTGGGATTAAAACCCTAGTTGCTCAAGCAATTAAGGCAGGAGAGCTAACAACTGTGCCAAACTCCGTAAGATATCCGCAATGTGCCAAACTCCGTAAAATATCTACTTAGTCAAAAGAGTAAATGTAACCTTTGAAATAAAACATAACAAATTGGAAAAAGCTGGCTGCTAAACTGCTGTCTAAGCATTCCATCAAAACAACATCTCAGTACTACAGTCAGGCCCGTACATATGAATTTTAATGGGCGTGCGACAATTCACATGCCTTGGTGATTTTAGGCGTGCGATGACGTGATATAACAATTTTAGGCCGAAAATGAGTGTTATTTCAAGTTACTCCATTCTGTTTTCATCTTGATCCGTTTTTGCTGCTGAAAACGAAGCTTGTTTATATCCCCGCTCACACTGCTCCAATTTTAAGTGAAAACGATTGGAAACGCTGTGAAATTAGCATTTTCTTCACGAAAACATTTCTATGGTCTCTTTCTGAAAAGGAAAGCGTTTTCAAATGTCTTTGTTTTTGGTGTTCACCTGGAAATGATCCATTTTCAAAATGACCCGTTTTCATTTGGCTTCATTTTCATTGAGGTTTTTAAAATTCTCCATTTTCATAGTGGAAGAATGTGAAGGCAATGCCAAAAACGGAGCAAAATAGATCCGTTTTCAGGTGAAAACAGAGTAGTGTGAACTACATGGGAGACAGCTTTGTTGCATTTAAGTTTAATACCTGAGTCTCTGAGTCAAACAAATTAACACTGAGGTTAAAAATTGACATTACACTATCATATTACCCTTTTAGCAATCATCAAACACGCTGTTAAGAAGGTTGCTGTCTCGTTCTTCTTCAATTGCTAATTCTTTGTCTAGTTTCTTTGTTTTCTTGTTCTTTGCTGATATGACCTTCATCTTTTTAAAGACTAGTTTTCATAAAAAGTCGGAATTTTAACAGAGAATTAGCGCTCTGAATAGAGCTTTGCACATGCAATCAAAATCACGCCTTAAAAACTTCAGGTGTGTTCCAAGGCATGCACGTGCGATCACACACCTCAAATGTACAGGCCTGTACAGTAATCAAATATGAAATAAATAAAAAAGTCTTACCGCAATAATGCCTTTTACAGCTAAAATCTATCAGAACAGCAACTGTTTCAAACATTTGCCTGATGATAACACTATTTTGACTCTTGCGTGCCGTCTCCCGAGAACCGACAAAAACTTCAATATCATCTAAGACTTCCATCATTGTACAGCTACTTCGGCACTTCTTATCAGCATCACAATGACCTTCAACAGCTGCTTGCTAAATCCTTCAATACTTCCAGAAGAGCACCTAAAAATGATTTTGTTAAATGTTTTATTTTCAATGTAATAAATAAACAACTGTAATTTTTCATAATTGAAACAAACAACAACAATTTTATAGTTTTATATTTCAATGATCATAGTCATAGTCATAGTACTGTAGTATCTTCTATATATATGTTGTATCAGACTTTTGTTTCATCAACCTAGTTCCCAGAAATAAAAAGAATACCTTGTACCTTCATAATTTTTCTGAATTGTTATTGGCTCAAGTAGGAGGGTATAAGGTCTTCTGTCAACATCCGATTGACTGCCAGGAGATTAAAATATTCTCTGCTTAAAATTTGTACAGCAACACTGTGAGATAAATGATTGTGCTGTGACATAGGAACAGTGTTAAATAATGAAAAAGAGATTTTGTATCATGAAAAACAACTACAACATCGGCCAGAAGCGAGAATTCAAATAACATTGGGAATTACCTTTTAAATAATTTCTGAAATTTTGTTTCAAGATGTGTTAAACAATTTGGCTTTTTTATAGTGGAGACAGAGAGGCAGTTTGAGTCAAGATTTAAAAAGATCAATGAAAATTTTAGTGCTTGATCAAGGCTATAGACTTCTCCTAATATTTCTTCATGAAAGCACATGCAACATTTTACTCATTTACACCTCGTTTGGCACAGTAGATTTTAGAAATTCCAAATCATATTATGTTTTTCCTGCCACGGAATCCAATGAATTAGGGATCAACCATCATTTCTGCAAAAAGACTGAATCTGGGTGCTAATTTCAGCAAGATCTTTGGCACAGAACAGCCTTCTTCTATTGTTGTTTCCTCTGTTCCATTGTTTAATATTTGGTGCAGCACAAGGGATTGACTGAACACAACACTAGTGTGCTATATTTTAAAAATTTGAAAACATTGTTGAAATATTGTGACAGTAATGAAGATCGTTCCCTTCATGTAGCAAGCCCACCACAGCAAATCTGAAGAATGTGGTGCTTTTTCCTGAAATCTTGGGTTTGCAAAAAGGGCTAGTCAAATGTCAAAAATTCTTCCCCATTTCTCACCCACAGGCAACAGGGTTGCTTTGTAAGTGCAAAATTTTGGCTTTCAGTCAGGTGTGCCTTCCAAGTGAATAAATTTGGCTTTTTGATGTAAAAAATAGGGTGTGTTCTTAATAATGGGCTGCTTCAAATGCCTTAATTTATATGGAACAATTGTTTGTTAATGTTGATTGTGAGGAAAGTGCAAAAAGCAAAAACGAAAAAACGTGTACGCAAAGCAACTCTTGGAGAATCAAGACCCTTTCTGCCAAACATCTTTGGTGGACAGCTTTACCAAAGATTTTCATGCCACCATATTTTATATTCCTTTTTGTCACTACTGGCATATTTTGGTGTAAAATCTTTAACATTTTGATAGAAATTTTATTGTAATAATTTTTTTATTTGACTCTTGCTTCTCTTGGGCATTGCAAAACAGCTTGGAACCATTCCTAAATCAATAAAACATGTCCATGTTCACGTTTGGTGCTAGGAATTACACAAGATGTTTAAAAAACACAAATAATCTGCTAAAATATAATAAATAAACACTTTAGTTCTTCACCACAGCAAACTCCATAAAAAAAACTGGCAATCAGGACTATGCCACAAATGTATGTGCACGCATCATGCATACCTGAATCTCTTCTAAGTTCCTTTTTTCCTTTCTAACTGGCTTTGCTTTTTTGACTGGCGGCCTCTTTATTGGTTGCCTTGCCACTGTGTGCCTTGCCCCCAAAACACAAAAAGCAACATCAGCAACATTGAGCACGGGCATTAGGAAACGACTTAATAGATTTAAAAAATTTTAATCAACATTTCTCATTACAATATTTCATTGTATTCAATTATATTGTCTGACATTCTGTAAAGATAACAGGGGAAATTTTGTAAAACGAAAGATTCCGGTTTCAAACACGAAAATACGATTTGTGATTTGAAAGAATAGATTTCACATCCTCAGCGCGGTCAGTCAAATCAAAATAAACAAAAACAGCAAAACCTTTTGATTTTGTTTATACATTATGATTTGATTGGCTGTATTGAAGGTGTTGAAATTTATTCTTTACAAATTACAGTGACAAATTGCACGGAAGCGCAAGCATAATATGGAATGTTGAAAATGTTCAAATATGGCATTTTAGAACACAGAAAAGTGAACAATAGAATGTTAGAATATCACATGGCGGATTATCATTGCCGAAGCAAGGCTCTCCGTAGAAGCTAGGACGGTCAAAGTGCGAGAGCATCAAGCTACTTTCCAAAAAAAAAATGTAAATCGTCAAACGTTGCCAGCTATATTTTTCTGATATGCTGGATACCTTGTGTCATGTATGAAATGTTTTTCGAATTGCACTGACAGCTTTAGAGAAAAAAATATGTCAATCTAGATATAATTGAAGTATGTTCATGATTTTCTGTTTTGCTAAAAAAATATACAAAAAATTTACAAACAACGTTATTTACAAACAGAGTCATAATTTTACTGGTAGGTCAGATTTTTAGAATTCTTTTTTATTTAAAAGTTTATTCTTTGGCAACTTGGGTGAGATTGCACAGAAGGAAAATGCCCAAATCCATATATCTAATATGAAGATAAATTATTATCCATGGGTGTAGGTATGTAAAACTTTCAATAAAGACTGACTAAATAAATATCTTAAAAGTATCTAGCCTATGTGTTGACTTGTTCAAAATTTAACGTATGCTTTTCGATCTGTCGCTAATGTGACACTTTGTCAGGTAACTCTTTTCTCACTCTAGTTCCTATCTTTTTTATTGCAGCGAATCAACCATTTAATGAAATTTAATAAATAAAATCACACAAATATATTACCAGTTATTTACCGTGTATATAAGTTTTTACTATACAAGCACCTTCCAATTTTCCTTGTTCTTTCGAATGTACCAAGTTTCTGATTTTGTAGTGTTCAATAAACAGTCACACATTTTCGAAGCAATAAACTTATCCATTTTGACCTGCGATGTTCTGACGTCGGTTACAAGGTTTTCCTATGGTCTTCTTTGTGTAGAACTGCTTTTCGGATTCAAATTAAATTACTGGGAGTGTACTTTATTGTTACAACGACAAGACATGACACTCAAATAGGTCATTTTTTATTCAAATTTCCCTGCATATGCACGCAAGGGCAAATTTTTGTCAAGCAAATGATTTACGTCATCCACATCGAAATGCAATTTTAAACAATTGATTTCACGCCTTTGAGTGCACTCAATCACACCAAAATAAAAAAAACTTTGCTGTTTCGTTTTTTGAGAGGCTGAGTAAAAACTATTCTTCAGAATGATGATAAACTGCATTGTTACGTTCAGTAATGAATCATTTTTGCACAAAAGTTGCCCTTCCTACATTTGGTTCGGTATTGGTCTGTTTGGTAAAACTTAAGTGGTAGGTACGGCCCGCATAACAATACAAAAAACACTCCCTAGAACATATAATTGTGACTTATTAAGTCCTTACTATCTCTATGTTGTTGCTTTGAAATCTCTTCTCTATCCTGACGTCGCTACCTCTATCCTGTTGCTTTGATATCCAGATGTATCATTGCTGACTGTTCCACACAAATTAGAATTTTGCTCTTCTTCAACATGATCATGAACTTTTTTGTGTTTTTTCAAACTGCTCAGTCTCGCGAACCCTTTCCCGCATACGTCACAACAATGAGGCTTTATGCCGAAATGAGTTTTGTTATGCACTGTTAAGTTGCTTGACACGTTAAATCTTTTACCACAAACGTCGCATTGATATGGTTTCTCACCTGTGTGTATCCTCCCGTGTCTTTTTAAATCTGATAACTCAATAAATCCTTTTCCGCAATGGCACACGAAATCCCTTTCGCCTGTATGTATCTTCCTGTGCCTCGTCAAGTCACTGATGCAATAAAATCCCTTGTGACAAATGTCACATTTATAAGGTTTTGTCTCTGAATGAGTAATTTCATGTCTTTTTAGATTAGAAAATTCACTAAACGCTTTTCCGCAATGGCACAGAAAATTCTTCTCACCAGTGTGTATCTTTTTGTGCCTTGTTACGCCACCGACGCAATAAAACCTTTTATGACAAACGTCACATCCATACGGCTTCGTCCCTGTGTGTATCACTTCATGTCTTCTTAGTTGGCTTGGTGAAATGCATTCCTTTCCACAATGAACGCATGCAAAACGTTTTCCACTCTTACGAACTGCCATGTGCCTTTGAGTGTTAGATGCCATTGATGAATAGTCTACATCTTCTCGATTCAAATTAGTACCTGTATGATCTGCACTCACGCTCTTGTCTACTGGCAGGGTGTGGTGCGTTATCTCTTTCGCAGCATCCACATTTATGCCCTCATTCATTTCTTCAATTTTATGATTATCAACTGCCATCTCTCCTAAGAAAAGGCAAAATGGGGTAAATATTTGAGGATAACCTTCAAAAGCAAACAAATTCTCCCAAAGCAATGCAACCAAACTCCTTCCAAACCGTTTTTTAACGCATTCCAAAAATTCACCTTCCTTTTTCAAGTTAAAAAAAAACTATTATTTTAATAAAAGAAAACCATATCGTGAGTTTAATGGTCAATCTCTCTATTTATAAATAAATTACTTTATTATTTAAATTATTTAATTCTGTCAAGCCGCAAACATATTCACGCAATTTCAAGAAAAAATAATAATTAAAAATGCATCCTTGCAATGCAAGTACTATGTCCATTATCTCTTTCATGGCACCTGAATGTGTTAATTTTTATCACAAATGCCACAGCCATAAGGCCTTTTGTATACTGAACCAATTTGTGATTTAGATTAACTTTCCCCCTTATATTTTGCATTCATAACATTTCTCACCTGTGTGTATCATTTCCTGTCTTTCTAGATTTGATAATTCGACAAATGCTTTTCCAAGGTGGCACACAAAAGTTGTTACTCCTGTGTGTCTCTTCTTGTGCTTTTCCAAGTCACTGACACAATAAAATTTCTTATGACAAATGTCACATTCACAAGGTTTTGTCCCTGTGTGAATCATTTTATGTCTTTTTAAGCCAGAACATTCACTGAACGATTTTCCACAGTGGCACACAAACTTTTTTTCACCTGTGTGTGTCTTCTTGTGCCTTGACAGGCCATGGATAAAATAAAACCTCTTATGACAAATGTCACATTCATATGATTTCGTCCCTGTGTGTATGATTTCATGTCTTTTCAGTTGGCTTGGTGAAGTGCATTCCTTTCCACAGTGAACACATGTAAACCTTTTTACACTCCAATGAACTTGTATGCGACTTTGAAAATTAGACGCCTTTTCAAATGATTTTGATAAATGGTCTTCGCCTCTTCGATTTACATTATTACCTGCAAAATCTGCACTGACGCTCTTGCCAGTTGGTTGTCTGTGATAAGTTACCTCTTTTCGGGCATTCATATGTATCCCCTCCGGCCTATCAATTTTGAACCGATCACCTGCGATTTCTCCTGAGAAAAAAATCAGTGAAATAAATATTTGACCATAATTTTACAAGCAAACAACTCCAAATTTGTTGTTAATTTGGAAAGTAAGAATGTTTTTCAACACATCTTAAAAGCTATAAAAATAGATATCTTTTCAAAACAGTCAATTTCCAACAGACTTTGTTTTCCAGTTCATTTTATTTTGCAAATATTATTTTAACTACAAGGAACTGTTCGATATTGTGCTCCATCATATATCATTTAAGTCTTTTTCAAGTTAGGCACAATAGCTATGTCATGGTGTCAAGCTGCCATAACATTCGCGCAATTTAAAAAAAAAATGATCAAATAGTCAAGAATCGGTTGCTCTTTTATAAATTGAATTTGTCTGTGTTGTTTCACAGTGCCCGATTGTGTGAATGAGCCATCTCCCACAAATGTCTTTTTACCAGAATATAACAATTAGTGATCTTTTAAACGGCAAGAAAAAGCAAATTGTTTATCAAAAATTTACAAGGTTTCTCCCCAGTATGAATCCTCTCGTGCCTTTTTAGCTTTGAGAATTCATAAAGTGATTTTCCACAACAGTCACATGAAAATCCTTTGTCACCTGTGTGTATTTTGTTGTGCATACTATGGTCACAATCAACAGCAAATCTCTTACCACAAATATCACATGCATGGGGCCTACCCGCAGTATGATTTTTCTTGTGCCTTTTAAGATTGGAAAGCTCTTTAAATGGGTTTTTACATTGATCACAATTAAAACTCCCTCCGTGCAATTTGTCGTGTCTTGTCCGATCTTCATTTTCAATACATTTCATACTACAAGTATGAAAAAGAAATGGTTGTTCTCTTAATAAGCAATTCCCCACAAGTGTCGCAAACAAGCGGTCTTCACCGTTTTTTGTGAGGCCTTCAAGACGAGTAACTTTTGTCAATCTTTTGCCGTATATGCTACAACAATATGGTGTCTCTCTGTGTTAATTTTCACAATTATGAGATTGGCCATGTGTTGCTCCACCGACACTCAAGAAATCTTCTTGATCTGCCAAAGAACTATTATTGCTCAATGTGGGAAACATGTTGTTTTTTAAGTGACATTACCTGTGATGTCTGCATTTGTGACCTCATCTTCGGGCAGTGCTTGATTGATCATCTCATCTCCTCTATCATCCAAATCAGTTACTTCTGGCCAACCAATCTCTTCGCTCTTGATCTCGTCAACTGTTCTATCTCCTGGAATAAAAATTAACAATATGAATGAATCAATCAATATATTCATGCAATATATGTAAACAAAAAATAATTATGTAAAACAAAGATTCAGCTCAGAACATGACAATGACACGAATCATCACTGTAAAGAGTAGATTTTACACCTTCAACGCAGCGAAGCTTATCATAACAAACTTAACCATAAAGTTTTTCTTTCCCGGCTCATTTCGATTTGATTGCATGCATTCAGAGGTGTTAGCTCTAATCGTTTTAAATCGTAAATCGCATTGTTAAGATCGAAGCCGAAACCATTTGTTATACAAAACAGGCAATCATATTCTTCACAATATACTGCAATATTCCACTGGGGGAAAAGAAGGCAATTTTTTGGGAATTCTCGTTGGAAGGTCGAACATGGAAGAAAATTGAAACCTACAGTAACTCCTTGCTGGGGAAAAATAATGAATTAAAGTGAAGAATATTTTCCCCTGTTACCCCTTGTTTACTTGTACTATTTTACAATATAAAACTTTAAACAACTAAAATTTAACAATCAAATTAAATTATGAAAGCATGTAATAAAAGTTAATTCATGATCATAATCATGTTTAAACTAATACAAAAATAACACAAACAATCATTTGTAAATAAAAAAAATTTGAAAAAAATAGAAACACTCAAAAATGGTTAGATAATTAAATATACGACAATGAAACTAAAAATAATAAAATGACAAACAATTTAAGCTTGAGAAATATTCAGTGGTAAGGCGAAAGAAAATGAAGTTGCAACAAACGCTTCAAAACTTCATATTCATATTTCATATTCAATATCACTTAGGGAGGGTAGCCCTTCAAGGTTGAAGTGCCACACCAAAACACAAAACTACCGGACGAAATTACTCAAACACCGTTATTAATCTCCGTCATACAAGCAAGTTCATATTACCTGTAAAATCTGCATTTGCAATTTCATCACCAGAAAGTATTTCAAATGGTGTTTGATGTTTTTCTGGCCAATTAATATCTTCACTTTTTATCTGCTTCCAGGCTGCTGAAACTGGTACGCTTTCTGAGAAAATTGACAAAGTAAAAGGATTATTTAATTTCCTGATCTTTCAGAAAATAAGTAGACAAAAATCCCAATTAAAGTATGGGCTGCTTTTATTCTGATAACGCGTGTCCTCAAATAAACGACTCACTCTAATAAACTCCTCCCATTTTGGCATAAGAAACAACAATAAATACTTCCATGTGACAAACACAAATTTTTATAGAGTGGTGTTTACTAAAAATAACATGGCAAGCTCAAGAAAAACGACTGCATACTTGTCAAATTCATTTTTAATTTTCAGCTGTAACTTAAAAATAAAAGCATGTAGAAAAGAAAAAATTGGTTCTCAAACTAAACTTTGTGTGCATCATCTAATCAAAAATCGTTTATTTTGCTGATAAAATCAGTCAAATTTTTTATCCAGAATTAAAGTTCATCAGCTATTTTTTTGTTGTTGGCATTGTTAAACTCATTACACATTATTACAAAGGCGAGTCGATTAAGGTGCTTCAGGAATGAGGCAAAAACTCAGACAGTAGAGAAAAAAACGACACCAAAAAATGACAAGGTTTATACGTATGTGTAATGATATATAACGAGCTTAGCAATAATGGCAACAAAAACAAAATTGAAAAACTTTAATTAAAAAATCAAACATTTTATTTCTCAAAATTTTGATAAATTTCCACAATGGCAGCCTTATCTCGAAAAAGAAAAAGTATGCAAGAAACTCCTCCGTTTAATAAACGTTTTATTCTAATAACTGCAACATTTAAATATAATATAGGTTATTAAAAAAGAATTAAAAAAAGAAACACGGTTAGCAGAAATATGATACCTTCAACCACAGAAGTTAAAGAATTCTGTTTGTTCGTTAAAACACTTAATTGATTTTCAGTTCGCTCTTTAACTCTCTGTCTGTTACCAAAAGCATGATCTATCTAGAAAAAAGAGAACAAAACAATTTCATTGATTGCCAAAATAGCCAAAATAAGTTGCCACTAAAATATATTCAAATTTACAGCTACCATGGACATAAATCTGTAACAGTCAAAAACACGTTTTTGACTGTTATGACACGCAAGAATTTAAATTATCTATCACAACAAACCAATTACAATTATAACAAGTCAATTACAATTTGTGTTATATGCTTGTTCATATTAACATTTTGAAATATAATATATTTCCTTTTAATATGTGACACCGCAACCATTGCTCCAATAAAACATACATGAACTCTTAAAAAGTTAAAATAATTATTCTAAAACAACAAAGATAACATACAATGCAAAGATAAAAAATTACTAATAACTAAAAAGAAATTCAAATCAAAATACAGGGCGTCTAAAAAAATCTACCCTTGGTTTTGTAATTGTAAAAGGGTGACCGTTAGATGGATAACTTTTAACTGAATAATCGAAAAACGTTTTGCACTACTCAAGGGTACATGTTAATATATATACAATGGGAATGGTTATTGTCAGTTATGACATTCTAAAGAAAAATCTGCTCGAACTCAAAAGATTGTAAAGCTTCACCGTTGAATCCTCTCTGTTCGGTTTTCGAAATTTCACCTTGATGACCGTAATCCCAAAAAGTACATTGACCACTGCTACAAGCAAGATACCAAATTGTTCCTCGATTAGTCAGCTTTCATAAAAACGTAATATAAAAGTTATATATCTAACCATCTAACGGTTGCCATGTAACAAATTATAAAACCAAGAATACATTTTATGGGGACACTGGGTATAATGATGAACATATCACCTACTTTACAATCTAACCGATCTGTATCCACTTCCTTTGTTAATGCTTTAGCTAGGCTCCTTGTGTCCTCTTCGTTTATTGTTTTTTCGCTTGAATCTACCTTCTCTGCAGTGCTTTCATTTATGTTTCCAGCATGGCTTACTTCCAAGTCACCATATTCTCGAATCGGTTCATCCCAAATTATTTTATCCTTTTTGTGTGTTTCTTCTTTATCTGCAGCGTCTACAATTCTATCAGCAGTCATGTCAAAGAACCAAGTTAGATTCTTGTAAAGCAAGCCTTTTGTGCCATTTTCCGAATGAAAATCTTCTTTGGGAAAAGTTCTTGCCACTCTCTTCTCAGTGACTTGATTTTCAATTTTTTTAATTCTTGAGTAAATCTGAAAAATAAAACAGTGAATAATAATATTTTCGTTGAATATATATATAAATTAAACTGATTTCTGTGTAAAAACAAATTCACTAATGGCAAGGAAACAGTCAATTCAAGTCTGAATACCAGGTGCACAAAAAATCCACGACAGAGGGACTAATCTAGTTAAAAATCCTTTTTGGCGATCTTTTTCGATGCTTGTTATTGCGTTATTGCGATCTCATAGAAGCTCAAATCCATTTATCAAATTTATAAAGCTTGAGAACACATAGAAAGGAAGGGAATTCTCAAGACCTGCTCCGTGAATTATATTCTTTCAGCTTTTATACGTCGAAACGAATTGTGCTGACCACCATGAATATATCTCTCTTATCTTCATCGAAAGTACAATACAAGTCAGCAACTTACAAATCTAGAGTCACTTTTTGTCACATATTTCAGCATCATTTCTGGCTGACTTTTTTCAACTTCTTCAATAATCTCATTTAAAACAACTTCCTTGCCTTGATTTTCCAACAGAACATTGATAATTGCTTTGTTTTTTAAAGCCTTCTTTTCTTGGTAATCAACATGTGTTCTCAAATATTCCTTGAATAAAAAAATACCAAAAGAATAATATCCTTGAAAATTGCATAAAAATTCAAAAAATAAATTACATTTAAGTTTATCAAAATTATTTTACACAAATACTAATTTCTTGTTCATACCAATATCATTTCTTAATTTGATATAATTTCTGCACATACATACTAATCTCTTCATGAACTCCCTATCCATAATAAACTCCCTATCCATTTTTTATCAACAGAGATGAAGTGCTATTATTCCTTTACATGTTTTTTTATAAGAAACCTGCATGCTCCAATAATGAAAAAAGTTTCTTAATTGTAATGGATGTCCCAAAAATAAGGCTTAAAGGATCATGCTGTAGCATTTTATGAATCATGGCGGTGTTTCAGACAACATACTTTGTTTTTGAAAACGCTTCTGAACAATGATTCCTAAAAGAATCTTAAAAATCAGTTGTCCATGACTACATTTTTTGAAAACTAAAATTGCTGTTTCCTCTTGGTAGATTTTTGATAAAAATGCTGAAAAAAGAGAAACACTTCATAGTGGCTGCATCCATCAATAAGCATTTAATTTTCAGGTTTCGGGATTTCTTTCTGAATGTATTTCCAAGCACCAGTAAATTCATTTTGTAAAACACCATAGCTTAGGAGATCCAAAGACGCACTTTAGACAAAAATCTAGACCTCTGGTTTTGGGTTAGAGGTAAATTGGACTCTCAGAATTAATATCTCAACACTCAATGCAAGAACAATAACAAACTAGGTATTAGCCTTTAAGTTGACTATCGAGAAATTTAAAAAAATTGTTTCGAATCAATTAGAGTTAAACTCGCAGCTCTAGTTTTTATCAAAGCTGTTACTTTTTTTGGGACACCAGTATATGAAAAAATTCCGTTTTAATCATGAATTCTTTTTTCAACAATAAAATATTAACAAAAACAGGGCAACAAGATAAAAAGTTATAAACACAATCTTCACTCAATTAATCCTCTGACATCATGTTCACTCCATTAATATCATTAAGCATTATGTAATCTTCGCTAAGAAATTCTAAAGATTCTTTATGTTTTTTCATTCACTAGAGTAAAAGTTTCTTAAATTTTCAGTGGGTTTCTTACAAAGAGGTTTCTTATAATTTGAGATGTGTATAGTTATGTGATGGGTGGGTTTGTCTTTAACAAGACATACAAAATTATATCACATTGAAAATTTTAGATTTATTTTAGAAGTCCTCAAATAAGCCCCCACCTTCGAATGAGCCCCCTCCTTGAATAAGCCCCCACCCAAAGATATCTTCTGTGAAATAAGCCCCCACCCTCGAAAAAGCCCCATTTTTTCCAATTATCAAAGTTATCACTCAATCCATTGCTCAATTACACAAAATATGACTGTTTTTACTGTTTTCAAGTTCTTGTCAAAATTCATCTCAAAATAAGCCTCCCTCAAATAAGCCCCCCCCTTGAATAAGCCCCCACCCCAAAATACTTTCTTGCGAAATAAGCCCCTGGGGGCTTATTCAAGGACTTATGGTAAATTAAAATGTGAAATCATTATTATGATGAGTTTCAAACTCAATTATGAAATGTTCTAAGCTTTCTTACACTAGCAGTCATTATTGTAAACTACAGCTTTTTGCCACTAAAATATGGTGGCATTTATTCCTTTAAAAGTCCATTCAAAAATGTCCTACCTGGTATAGTTTCAAGTGTTCTGAAGTTTTAATATGATTAGCAACCTCACTTCCCTTGCTGAAGAAATCATGACAGAGTTGACATTCAAACCCTGACAGCGGCTTGATGAACTCATATCCTTAGAAAGAAACAAGACATTATTTTACAAAAAAACATGCTAAAAACCTATAACAAGTTTGAAACAAAAAACACGCTAAAAACCTATAACAAGAATAAACAAATAAAACTCTGGCCATCAGTGAAAAAGTTTCTAGTTTAAAATATCCTTTAGTAATCTTCAGATGATTTTTCATATTAAAAGGGTGTTATTAAGTTGTTTAATTGACACTATATAAATCAAACAACAAAAAAAGCCATCATTAAAATTGTTCTGTTAGTAGAACAATCTAATGATGGCTTTTCCATCATTAAATTGTTCTACTAACAGGCAAAAGTAGTAAATATGCTATCTTACCACAGTAACTCTTATAATAGGAAAAGTCTATCAAAATAGAAACTGATTCAAAGATTTGTCTGATGATAACAGCATTATTGACCCAAAGTGCCGTTTCACGAAAACCAACTTGCACTTTGATGTCATTTATGATTTCCATCACATTTGGAAAATTAGCAAATTCTTTTTCAGTTTATTGCTCAGATCTTTATTGTTGTACTGACACTGAAGATCTCAGGAATTAAATCTAAAAATGAATGAAAAGAAACTTTGAGTTAGCAGAAATTCTAAAAACCTATGATAATATATAATACCATTAAACCAATGCAACATAAAAAACCAGTTGAGTGTACCATAAAAAGATAAATTAAGGGCCAATCCAGGGTACTGTATATTATGTGCAGCCATGCCAGAGATCACCACCACACATAAAAAGGACAATTCAAGGTATTCAGGAACACAAGGTATTCAGGGACACAAGGTATTCAGGAACTACAGTAGGCAGTCTGTTGCAGGTATGGTAGAAAGCCACATGGGAAAAATGTTTCCTTTCTTTCCATTCATTGGGGTATGCCGAGATGGCCAGTTTTTTATTTTCTGGCTTGGAACACAGTTTTTGCAGAGGAAATGCTGAAAGATTTTAGTTCCAAGGACAAAATTTAGATGCTTTTTTCCACCAGGGAATTTGATGGGGCAAGAAATGCTGGGAATTGTCTTTCAACTTAAACAATGAGTAAATGATTATCAAAGTTTCAAAGTTAGATGTTATCTTTGTGTGGTCATACGTTTTAGCTCTAGTGTAGAGAAAATATAGAACATTTTCCCTGTGGAACGTTACTAGGAATTCTAACTGAGGCTTAAATATATATTAAATTTTTTCCCTGCTAATTATATAATTTCTGTACAATTATACAATTTTCCCTTCTAATTAAACAATCTTTAGTCAAGCTATCAAGCTCAAAAATTTGATCAATTTTGCTTCAGTTTTAAATATATATAGAAAATTCTATTTGCTCCAGCAGGAAATTCATCTCCATATATTCATTTTTTTGACCTTTTCCAAAAACAATCAATTTTTTCTTAACTACAGTAAGAAACTTTCAGTACTCTGCCAAAATATCAGTAAAAGGGGGAGTGGCAGTAGGGGTGACAGGCCCAGACTGAAAAGTTTGTCTCTTGTGGAGAATGTGTGTGTGAGTGCATAGCTGTGAGAAAACAATAGCGTAAATGTTTAAAAACAATAAAAGGTATGCAAATTTTTCAATTATTTCTAGTCTACCTACTGTGCTAAAAAAAAAACTATCCAGAAAATATTTTTTTAATGATTTAAATGATAAATGAAAAAATATTTCTTGAATGATTAGCATTTTATGCATAATTAATTGGCATGTAAACAACATTATTTAGCATGAATGAGCCCAAACAAAACCGGGTGTACATTCGACGGAAAAACTGCGGAAGTCCACAGGCCAATAAAAATCTTTTTAGTTTTACGCCAGAAAAACAATGGATTTCTTCATTTTTTGATTGAATTTAAATTTATATTGTTTTCACCAAATTTTTGCGCCAAGACAACAGTTATACACTGAGGAAATTTCTTTTCCACGCAGAAGAACTTTGCGGGCCTAATCAAGTGCATGGAATGCAACCCCCTGCCTGGCTTTTTGTACGGGTATCACAAATACGGTTATTAGTGTAAAATCGTACTTTCGAATTTGAGTCGGTCGGTCGGCATAAAAATACTTCGGGTTTTTTGAAAAATAATTAAATTTCAATAGTATTGGGGCCCAAAAGGATTTTTTAGTTCCGAGGTCAGTCGGTCAGTTAACATACTAACCAAACATATTTGTGAAACCCGCCGGGGGGTGAGTTGAATAGTTAGCTAAATAATGGAAAGCTTTTTTAGTGAGCACGGATTCAATTCGGGCCTAGTGAATGAATAGGTTCTATCTAGTAAACTGTGTGGGCATATTATATTATGTACATTTGACGGAAAAATAATAAATATAATATTTATCTAACCTGAAAATTTCAGCTGCTTCTTCACGGTGTTTATATATTGAATCACTGGCTTTCTGGCTTTCATTCAATTCAATGTTAGTGCAAACGTGCAAACAAAATGCTCCTTCGCAGTCCGGCTCACAATATGTCCTCAAGATGACACCAAATGTTTTCCAAGTCTCCCCGTCACTAGAGTAGAGTCCCCTCGTCTCTCGCTGGAATAAACAGTCAAGATGACATAAAATGCTTCCTATTTTCCTATGTCTCTCTCTCTCTCTCACTCTATCTCTCTTAGATTAGGTACGGAGAGAGAGACAGGAGTCAGGCGCGGATCCAGACCGACTTACGAGACTTACGTAAGTCGGTCAAATTTTCAAGGAAAATATAAATTATTTATAAAAATTAAAAAAAAAACGCTTATAAAAATTTTTGAGAAAAAAAAATTATCATGAACATTTTATAAGTGAAATGTAGTTTTGTTCCTCTTCTTTTTTCTTTATGGTTAGAAAAGCCAACTTCCCAATCATTTAAACATCTGCAGCCCCTCCTGATGGTGTCTTTCAGAGTTTCTTCTGTCTGCCTGCACAGTTTCGTTAAAAATTCATGATAAATTGTGCTTGTGCAATATATTTCAGCAGGATTGTTTTGTTTTGTTTATGAAAAAATCAAAGTTTTGATTGGAGCTGCTGATGAAAAAGCAATCGAGGAATTTTTAAAGACTGGGCAGCTGTTTCTTGGAAAGCAGATTATGGTCCAAAATGGCCGGGAGTTATTGAAGAAAGGCCTCATAGAGTCTGATCCATCTTCAGCGGCCTACGTCCCATATCTGCAAAGATACCGTTTCAACTTGGCAACCAAGAAGGAGATGGTATTTGCTGCAAGGCATATATATATATGCAGATATATTTAGTTCATTTTGCATGAGAAACAAAGGAATAGGAAAAAAATATTTTTACTACTTAAAACAATGCTGTTATAATGGACCTTTACAGCGTTCTTCTTATTTTTGTATTTCTGCTAATTTAGATAGTGATTTTAGTTTTATGTGCAGATCTTCCATTTGACTTCATTTTTTGAAATAGATACAATCAAAGGCTTAATATTTTATGCCAGCTTAATTTAAACTTTTGCTTGGCTTCCTTAAGCTATGTAACTTTTCTTTCACGTTCATAAAAGTCACTTTCTCCGAATAATCTGAAAAAATCTCCGAATAAAGCCTTAGTAAACGAATGAACTTGAACAATATATGTGAAAAAATAAATAACCACGGAAAAAGTCCAGAAACGCATAGCTTGGTTCATTCAATAACCATGCTTAGTTCAAGCAAACAACGAACATGATGCTTTTCATACAGTAAGATCGCCACTTTGCTGAGAAATTTAATTTGGGCTAAATCGGAAAAAGAGCGCTCTGATTGGTTCTATTTTGAATAATGACGTCATATGTAAACATACAATCTCCCTCTAATTACAAAATCCGTCATTGTTTCTTCCAATGCATTAATATCTACCGGTATATATATAAGGAAAACAATATTTAAGCTGTACCTTGCCAAATAAACGGGCTTGCAAGCTCCACTGGTTTGTCATACAAAATGAAGCGAGAAACCTTCTCTCTCGTGTGATCAAAGTGAAATTTGGAAGGATCAGTTGGCCATGGAAATGAGAGAGCAGATGGCAAAAATTTCAGATTGAGATGTGTTATTATCCTGGCTTGGCATTTGGATCATTCTTTTAATGAAGTTTATAGCATGTTCAAACCCGTTTGCTGCAAATGATGCCAAAATGTTTGAGATTTCATAATTATATGAAAGGTCGGAATAAGAATCGAGAACAGAATAAATACCCGATTTTATTTCAAAGTTTTTCGCTAGAAAAATTACCCTCTTGGACTTTTGATTGTTTCGAAAGGGAAAAGTAGGATTTTTTATCAATTCAGACGTAAGGAGCGGGTTTAAAGGATGGGCATGCTCAAATTTATCATTAATTGATTTTGAAACAGCAGCAATAATGCTGTCATTAACGTGATTTTCTCAATTTAATGATCTCAAAACATGAGCCGTAACAAATGTAAATGTGCGAGATATCTCTCCCTCATCAGGCATTGAAGAATCGGGTTACATGACATCATCAACCAGATAACCGTTGTTATTAACAGATTTATCTTTTAAAAGCCCAAACAAAATAATGGGATAAACAGTCTAAGAACTAGGGAATCACCTTTATTTGGAAATTTGGGACTGTATAATTTCATAAAAAAACTTAACACTGCTTAAATTCACAAAACCTAAATAATCTTTGTCTTTTTTTCACAGAATATTTTTGGAATGATAGATACAGTAGTAATAATAAATACTGATTTAGTCAAGGTCCCTTTTGTAGTGAATCACTAGTTTTTGTGGGAGTAAAACTTGATAAAGTATGATAAAAATCTTCCCAAAATTGTAAGTGTTTGCATGGAGTGTGCGGAAAATCAAAATTGTCAAGACTAAATATTATACTAAAGTTGCAAAAACCAGTATGTAAATTGAAATGATATAAGAGGAACGTTTTAGTTCAAATGCTTGTTTTTTTGTTTTGAAATGTCTTTTTCTCTTTTGTCTTCGAAGCTGTGCAATCTAGGTTGTTCTGGTGGTTTCTTGTGTCTTGTTTCTAGTTTTGATGGTTTTTGGATGTTTAGGATGATTTCCAACTAAATTGTTCTCTTGATTTTTAGTGTTGGTGTTAGTTTTTGTGATTTTTGGAGAGGCTTAGGTTGAGTGTGAATCGTGGTTTTGATGATCAACGTAACAGATAACGTTAATATGCGTTTCCACGAATGGGTGAACACTTATTCTCTCAAAATAGATAGACAGGCCCCAATCAAATCACTTCGTGTTTCAGAAAGGTATTGTGCTGGATAAATAAAAATTTAAAGAAGTTAATTTAAGGCAGGGATAAATTAATGAAAGCAACACTCATATACAAATCTATTATCCATATGAGCTCTCATACGTATGTCAGAAGCAAAGTTAATAAATTAAACATTGATTAAAACTACATTACTTTGCCGAAAGAATACAGGGAAATGCGGGTAACATGATTTAATCCTGGAAAACTATTAATCATGAACTAGGCAAGATGTCACAATTTACAGTCATTGTTTGAAAGACCATTTTGAGGAACAATATTGTAACGAACAACAAGGAAATTTCTGATGCAATGAAATATTTTTTATGTCTAGTTGGAAGGGAGTTAGCAAGAAAAATCTATGACTCCCCCAATCCGCTAGGCTACATTCTTAACCAGGGAAACAAACGATTTTTGTTTTAGGACTCTTGTAGTACATGACATCAGAGATGCACTTGGCAAGATGAAAACTGCTAAAATTTTTGGAAATGAAAACATTTTTAGTTAATTATTAAAAATAGCTACGCCCTTATTTGAAAACTCTTTATTTTTTATATTTATTTGTTCTCTTGAAACGAACAGAGTTCCCGAATTCAGCACAGAGAACTGTCCTGGTTTCAATCATATCTTCCGAATAGAAAACAATACTGTAGGGTAAACGGGATTGATTCAGATGTTGGAAATATTGAAGTGGGACACCCCAAAGCTCATGTCAATATTGAAGTGTGAATACCTTAAGCACCAAATAATCAACAATAAAAACATTACTGACAGGCATCTTAACGGCAGCAGACTCCATCTAGATAAATATGGTTATAAACTTCTTGCTTCAAATCTGATTAGATTTATAAGCAGCTGATACTGATCTGATAACACTTTACTAAATAAAGATTCTCTCCAAAACCCAAACTATGAAATAAATACTTATCAAAATAATAACACATCACAAAAAGAAACAGAGACTCAAACAATTACTACGTGTAATCTGTTTTTTCTGACATTTATTTTTTTTTGTAAATTTTTGTTGACGGGATTATTTGTAATTGTTATTTGCTATTTGCAGCATAGAGAAAAAATGTTTAGACCGCTGACCATGAGGTATTTTGCGTCTGCAATGCTCGAACTTTTGCGATGGCGGGAAGCAAAAGCCTATGGAGAGAGGTCAAGATACTTGACCCCTTTTGCTCGTCATTTCACATGCGATCGCCGCGTGCTTGGTATCTTTTGCATGGAGAACAATATGCGCTGGTGGAAACGAAGTTTAGTTGAAATATATCTGCTTCTTCATAGTTAAATTCAAATGGAAATCAGACATTTGCACCAGGTGAGAGTTTCTTTGCTTAATGTTAAATTGCTTAAAATCTAGAGCCTGCCGCAATAAGTCCTTTCCATAGCAATGAAGGTCATTATCCAACGAACATGTCGATATCAATGGATAAAGTTGGGAGCGTTGCAAAATGTTCTTAATTTTCT
>JAYJMH010018039.1:0-20582 GCA_036873815.1 Phacellophora camtschatica
GAAGAGCTTTGGCAGACAGCTTCATCACAGATTTTCATATTGACATAAAGTTCATTATTTTTGTCACTACTCTGGCATATTAAAGTTTATTTTCTAGAAAGTTGTTCTCTCTTTGGTCATAAATGAATGAAAATAAATAAAATAATCTTCATGTTTTATAATTATGAATAGCTTTTTTACTTTTCAATGGGCATAAGCATCTGAACATACAATATAATAATTTAACCTTGTTTTATCACTTTACTTCAAGTTAAGCAGGTTGACAATAAAACATATTCTTTTCCGCAATGTACCTACCCTTCTTGTTCATAAATCTTATAATTTTAATAACAATGAAGTATATTAAAGGGACTTAATCGTTGTTATGTTGTTAATAACCAGGATGAAACATGTGTCAAAGAAGTGACATTTTGTCAAATCCTGATTTTTCAAAGTTACCCAAAAGTTAATAAAATTAGCTACAAGGTATTTTTAGAAAATAAAATTAGCTACAAGGTAAATTAAAAAAAAATGTATTTCATGCTTACTATCAATGTTCTTACATGGTTTATACACAACTTTAAACTTATTATGTTTCAATTTTAGATTAGAAGCTTTAAAGATCAAGATTATTTGTGTGTAAAATATTTTCTGACATCAGCATTTTTAGAAAAGCTAAATTTTAAGTTTAAAAGTAAAATCAGAAATTTTTGGCTAGAATAGTTTGGTTTGTATTGAACAGAATTAACCTCTTTTTAGTTTATACTGGTGTATTGGCCTTTGGCCTTTGTATGGGCCTAAATTTACATGGCCTTTGCATGGGCCTAAATTCTGGTGTATGGGCCTAAATTTACAATGTTTGGACGTAATGTATTGACCTAAGTTTACTGTGGAAATTGCAAATAAGTTGTTAAGTTCTTTAGAGCAATGGGAACAACAGCTGCGAAAGTAGAAAGAGATTGAATGAAAATAAAGACAAATATGAATACGTGCTGGAAAAAGACAGAGTTAGAAAGCGACTGAAACGTCCAGAGGATGCCTATCTTGGTAAAAAAGACACAGAAAGAAAAACAGAAGCACAAAAAGGATAGAGAGATGGTCTTTCAGAGGAGCAGAAATCAAAATACGGAAAAAAGATTTAGAGTGCAAAAAAAAAGCGAAAAAACGAACAATACATGACAAACAAAGAAAAAGGAGTCCCGTTTGAGAATGAGCATACAAGACAAGGAGAGTGCTAGTGATATTCCACTGCCAAATCTAACAGAGTACATCAGGAAAAGAAAAATGAAACTTTTACAAGAGATTAAGAAGGAAAAAGTTCAGAAAGGAAAGCTGCCCTCTTGCAAGATTTCGTTAAGTCGACCTTAAGATTACCAACTGGGGAAAAAAAACTAGCATACTCGCAGAATGGAGACAAAAATTCAGTTGAAGCAGTAGTAACAGAAAATATTGGTAAGTTTAATGAAGTCCATGCAGCGGGGACATTAAACACCAGACGAAGCCTAAAACAAATATTGGCTACAGCAGCTACTGCAGAAAAAACAGTTCAATCAAAAAAGATTACATCAACAGCTAAGAAACTAAAATTGAGCTATAGAACAGTACGGAAAGGAGGAAAACAGAGATTGCTAATGGACAAATTCCAACTAAACCAATTAAGATTATTTTAAAGAAAAATTATGTGTCAATAATAACAGAGGAAATGAAATCAAAAGATCAGATCAGAGACATTTGAATGATCAGAGACATTTGCACATCTAGAACTGGCACACTACTTGTGAGAATATAGGATGATGTTGTCAAGCATGTATAACTCTATCCACTGGCAGTTTCCCAAACGATGATATAGCACTGGAATGGACCTCTGTCTCATTGCAAATAACTGCTAAAGCTACAGATCATGTTGGTGACAACTGACAACACTGACAGTGATAATGATGATTGGACTGGGTATGATGATGAAGCTGAACTAAAAGTTTTGCCACAAGTACCTGCAGTGAGTGAAGCGAAGACTGGTGATATTGTTGTCCTAAGAAGCGCTGAAGAATTTCACCCATACTACTTACTAAAGTTGACCAAAAAGCCTTGTGAAGTCAGCAAACCAATAAAAGATGACTTTGGTTATTCGTTTGTAACAGGTGAAAAGGTATTTAATGGTAACTATTTGAAGAGAAACAGCAGCAGAACGCATAGTTATTTTGTAGACGAAAGGAAGGTAGCAGTTGTGAATGCTCTGTGTGTTATTGCCATCGCTCCTGAATTGGAAAAAGTCCCAAGCATGAAAAAGGAACTTTATCTGGTTTCAGATACTGTTCATGAACTTTTAATGCAGTATTCTTTGTAAACTTGTAGTTCGTACTTTTGTTGGTTGAACTTTTGCTGGTCAAACTCAGTATCTTTTGTGGTTAAAGGTTTCTCTAATTATTATTTTGTAAATTTTGTTTTCATTATTCTGTTTTGTTTTGATTTTGGTCAAGTAAGCAACTGAGTTAACATACATTTCTTATGTGTAATTTGTTTCCGCAAAAAAATTCCTGAAAATTGGAACAAGTGATGGCATTTCGAACAAATAAAAGTTAAGTTTTGGAAATGATGCTATGCAAAGCCTATATATCATTAGAAAGCTTATAACATATACAGTCAGATAAAATAATGTATTAATGATTATGTTTTTATCTTTGCTATCAACTATAAAATGGTGCTGACAGTCAGCATAAAATACGTTGCTTGTCTCTTGTAAAACGTATCGTTGCAATTTTATTGTTTTAAAATGCAATAATAAGGTGGATATAAGATTTAATCATTTATTGATAGAGCAGTATCATATTAACTCTATTCAGATTGAAGGGTTTGTTTAAATGTGATTTCTACTTAATTTCAAACAAAAACTTATAATTTTTTATCAGGCGGATATTTTGTTGTCACATTTTCGATATTAGTGGCCTTTGGTTATTTAGCTCTTTTTTTAATATGGTAACTCTGGTGAAATTTCTAGTTACATTTTCTGAAAGCTGATAACATTTTCTGTAAAAATGATGTATAAGGAGTTATGTTTGATAAACTGAAAAATTTTAAAGCAATGTCACCTTTTTTGTACGTTCAGATGCTTGTACCCCATTGGAAGGTGAACTTTCAAAGTTCCTTCAATTGCTATTTCCTTAATCTGTATCAGGTTGGGATTGTAAAGGGAAATAAAGTAAAAACTTTATTTGGCTTGAAGAAGAGGTGATTGCTTATTCTGAACCTTCTTCTTGACAGGATGTTTCAGTTCCATCTGTTTCCATTAAATGAAGATTATTCAAGACTATTATGTATTCAAGATTATTACATTAATAACAAAATTATAGTTTTTTCTCCTTTTTTACTCTTACTCAAGGCTACATCAACAGTTAATAAAATTTTCAAAATCTAAAATGTTGAGATCCCCTTTTTCAATTTAGGATACACAATTTTTTATATGAAACTGATGTAAAGTAATGTAGTTAATGTTTACAAGATCTCGTAAACAATCTCAGAATTTTTTACAAATCAGAATTAAAGATGAATAAACTTGAAAATTATGTGTTCTTATAAAAAAGTAATTTTTCCCGCCAAAAACAGATTCATGAATTCAAATTATGTTGTTATATTCACGTGATCGTGTTTCCAGGGGAGCACATAGGGTTGTCTTTGAACCAGTCGCAAAAGCAAAGAAGAAAAGTGGAGAAGAAGTCTGTTTGAAATTTAGTGAAGAAAAATAAATTTCGGGAGGAAAACATTTGCTAATTCTTGCAAATAAGCAACGAGATCTGAAGGAAACGAGGCGATGTCATTTTGGATTCACCACGCGAGGAGATTCCCACCATCGTCTTTATGTTGTTGAAAATGGCCGTTCACGCAAGTTGCTGGCTGAATTTCCAGTGTTCTCTGGCAGCAAAATGTGCATGTAAATAACGAAGAACATTGCCAAAGGATATTTAATGCTTTGGAAGCGTTAGGCTTTACCTGGAAGGTTAGCTTTGATATTACTCTTGCTCGGTCTTGTGTGTCTGGTGCGTTTTGAATTCTGAATATTTTGCATGCAAAAGTACCACAGACTGGACAATATTAGCCATATTTAAGCAGCAGTATCTCAGGTTTTAGTTCGAAATTTAAGAATGCGAGCAATGGAAACCTAGAACAACCTTTCTTCTTTGAAAAAAAAACTTTAGGTTGGTTTTTTTTGAAGAACAACCGCTTGCAGCAAATCGGAAACCGTAGAGCATTTTGCCACAGCTAGGCCACCCTATGGCCGCCATAAGTGACGTTTACGCAAGATTTCATTGTCTTTTAAGCACTCTGATTGGCTACTGATGAAAATAAGCGTTGACTCTGATTGGTCAAAACATTATCCATCCTTGCTGGTTTGAAAGATAGGGTATGAAACTGTTTTCAGGAATTTTGCAGGGGTATGAAATATTTTAGGGAAAAGTTGGGTGGGATTTGAAACTTTTATAGAGATTTTGTTGATACCCTCCGCCCCGGCATAGCACATACTTAATGACCACTCCCGTAATGTCCAATATTGCTTTGGCATTTGACTTGAGCCTCAATATTCGGCTAATTCTGGTCGCATTTCTCGCTGACATTTCGGTATTTGGTTGTTTCAAATGATGCCTTTCTTTCTGGAATTTTTATTTCATTCAACAATAGATACTCTCTATTCTCTTCTACTTTACAATAATTTACTTTTTGCATTTCTTTCCTCTCTGGTCAGTGATCTTCGAATTGCAACCGTTCTGCCTCATGCCAGGACAAATATTTTGCTATTATGTCTGATGAATTTGCACCTCTTGATACTAATTCAGCTGGGATATCCTTGTATGGGTAGTGATTTCAAAATCTTTCTAATTTTTCCTAAGGAAGCTCGTGCAATTGTGATTCTAGTGACAACTGCAGTTCATCTTGTTCCGACATAACTTTCACAAGTGAGCTCGACCCTTCCCAATCAAAACAGTCTCTATATGATTCCAAATAAAAAAGCAACAAACCAACTACCCTCTTCTTTCAAAATGTAAATAGCAGTAAACATTTGGCTTTAGTTAGTTGCATTAAAAAGTGAACTTGTGGAATGCAGTGGAAGAAATATAGATCTCTGATATTCTCAATTTACAACCATCAACACATCTTAACAAACCTTGCCTATCTCAAGCAAGAACCAACTCTCGTGTACATGTCTTTCTCAAAATCTCTGTCGCTGTATTAGCAACATAAATCTTTCTCTTTTCTCTATTCACTATCCAGTAACATGGTCTTTCCACAAGTGTGCTTGTATGTCTATTTTTTTCTCCAGTGCTTTCTTTGTGGTATATATGAGGTTTGCTATAGATCTTCAGGCGTTGTATTGACATTTTGTTATTGGTGCCCTTCTTGTCTTGGTTAACAATTGAACTTGACAACTTAATAGCTATTGCGTAAAATGCAAGGTAAATAGCAGAAAAATATGTTATTTTTCCTGTCAATCCTTTGAAAACGGATCGTCTATGCTCTTTTGCCATGTCCAGACGTTTAATCAATTATGATCTTTGTTTGGAACACAAAACAGGTATCTGAAATGTTGATGAACAATGCCCCTGTGTAATAATCCTTAGACCGTTGTGGTAGATGCTTTTTACATGTTTTATGAATCCGGTTGATTGATAACCTTTTTGGACATAAATATCAACTTTAAGTCTATAATCGTTCTGAACACCAAAATGTTTGGTTTTGCTGACGAGCTTGGTATGGTATTGATGACAAGTTAAACACGTTCTTGTCAAATTTCAAAATCTGAAGTTGAAACAACGTTTTTCAGCAGATGATTACTTCCAATAAGCATTGAATGCGTGTTAACTACATTGAAATAAGTCATTGCCTTTCAACCACGATTTAATCTTAGTGAGATCCTCAATAATTTTAGACGTGACCCAATTTAATTTTATTTCAGGATGGAATTTGGTAGTGTCGTCTGCAAAAATTGAGATTGTGTGAGGTTGTGTATTTTATTGAGGCAAATCATTATAAAGATTAAGAATAAAGATGGTCCTAGGCAAGAGCTTTGTGGAACCCCGTATGAGATTTGTTCAACTGGAGAAATTTTATGCTACTTGAAAAGATATTTTATGGTACTTAAGAAGCTCATTAAAGACGAATTTTCAAAATTATCTACCCTACTTTTAAGAACTATACCAATTTCATTCATTTTGCTATAGTTTTCCCTCAGTGCCGATGTTTTCACTACTTTATCATTGTTCTTGGCAAGACCCTGCATTCAATTGTGAAGAATCAAGAAACTTTTGGTTTTAGATTTTCCCAAGTTTCTTTGGAAAGATGGTTTTATTTTCAAATGAATTTAAAGTTTAACTACACCAGCATTGAGCTAGCCACCTCAAGGCTGATTTTATTTAATATTTTCTAAAGTTGCACATTATTGAAATTTGCAACCTTTAGTTTAATTGGGACACATGAGCATAGACAATGAGCAAATCGAAATAGCAGTTATAAAGAGGAGCGTCTGCCAGATATTTCCAATGATCTTTAAGTGACAAAACTTGATTTGACCAATGCGCACATTTGTTAAAAAATATATTTACAAAGATATAAATCGAAAAGCCTTCCATCACGATATGAGTACAGGAACATGGATATACAATAGAGAAATAGCGAAGAGTTGAATGAAGAGGCCTTGTCATTTACTGTTATGTGTTTACCGAACCACAGTAGAAACAGTGATTCTGCGAACAATCAAGAAGGTGAAATCATGTAGATCATTATCAGCTGTTTCAGCTCATCAAGCAAACCATCCTTTGGTATTTAAGAAATACACTGGTCAGAGCTGATAGGAATCTATTGACAGCTGTTATTTCCTGGGATATGAGCATAACAACGCAGATTGAAATGTAAATACTGGGGACACCATTTGAAAAAAGAAGAAAATGATTCTTGGCTGATGCCTTCAGGCTTTCGGAACACGTGATATTTGCATTTTAATATTCCACCATTGCACCGAACGAATTTAGCCACCGTACCGCCGTACTGAGTACTGACATGATAAACCTGAAGAACGATGTAGATAAAAATTTCAGTGTTTTGGTAGTTTGGAGGTGGGCCCTGGGATCGACGGGAAATTGGAAGAGCTGGAAAGAAGGCCTTCGATTTAGATATGTTTACATTTCAAAGCAGTTATTTTGGATTGGCGAATAAGGGATGGGGCAGAGATGTCATTGTTTGCCGATGATGTTGCCTCCGGGCCTTAATGACACTTTGAACAAATTTAATATTTTATCTTGGTATTCGTTACTGGAACATTTTTGTCAAATAAAACGCATGGTTAGAATTCTAAGAGAGTGGATGGTGTAACGAAGATGCTTCTATCGGTATCTGTTTTCAGTTTATTAAGTTTAAGAAATTATCCGTTTCGTGTTGTGCTCTGTCCAGTTTGCACCTAGTGTCAACAACGTCGTTTACATTGATGTGTCTTTCTGTGTACGTGCGACCGACATTGTCCTGTTATTTTATATTATAATATGTGCATGATTTCATGATTGAAGTTAGTTATAATATAATATTGATTGGAACAAGAACTATTATATACGAACGTTTTGTGTGCTTTCTTCTTGGGCTAGGCATTTGGGCTATTTGTGTGATTTATCTCTCACCTGGAAAAGAACCAACCGTTACTTTTACCACAATGTATCGGTTTTACCGCTGTTTTTTTTTTAGATTTAAATGGGCATTTTTCTTCACGATAAAAACTTAAGGTATATAGGTATATTCTTGAACTATTTACTTTCATGACTATGTATAAGATCCCTTCTGTTTCATGGCGAATTATGAAATCATCCTTTCTATGATATTTTTCCTTTCAAAAGGGGGTTTTGTTATTACTACACGTTTTAAATGTCCTGCCAGCTCCAGGAAATAAAAATAGGGGTGTACAGTGCAAAAGGTAGTTTACAAAGCACCCAAAAACTACCTCGCACTTTTATAAATGATGACGTAATAAAAATGAATTTTTGAGGAATTTTCACAACTCAAGATGGGCAAACTTATGAATTTGCAATTTGGATACAATGTTGTAGATTCCAATTAGAAGGACACTGAGGCTATCCCCCTCCCCCCCCCCCAAGAAAGCAGGTAGTTTTCAATGTATGTAAACTTTTGCGAAATGTGTACATGCTACCACATAATTGTGGGAAGTTTCGTGCGCATGCGCAGTAAAGAGTTGTAATTAAATGGTTAGAAATAATTTTTTTTGTAAATTTATCATGTGTCATGATGTATTAAGCTAGGTTTTAAAGTTAAACCATGAGAAAAATTCAGAACAATGTTCAACATGACAGAAAAAAAATAATGATGACGTCATCAATTTCTAAAAATAACTTTAAATTTAATTTGGATAATGACGAAATGTGCCCCTGTGCTCCTAATTTAGCCCCCCCTCCTGGTCCAGATAAGGCTAAATTAGCCCCCTACTACATTTTATAACACAATTCGAGAATTCAAAAGTTTGTAGTTTACAATATTCATCATATATTCATTAAATACATTAAACTGTATGTCTACAAAAGGAGCATATGTCTGGAAAGCTCTCTTTCAGTTATTTCCATATGTCCCTCAGCTCCCTTTGAGTTATTCGGTGTTATTGTTACTTCGTTAATTATTCGATACAACTTAATTATTTGAATAAGAATATTATGTTTGTAAAATTTTATTATAAATATTAACGATAATAATGAGCGACGTTTCGATGTCATATTAACATCATTTTCAAGCTAAATGAAATAAAAACATTGGAAAGAATTTTGGCGGCTCAGATGATTGGCGCCAAAAACTCTAAGTGAACAATTTGACGGCGATGGAATCTGACTGCCTGTTCAATTTTGGCTTTAAATCTTTTATGAACAACATTCGTAGATTAGAAAATCTGTTTTCGACATTTGCGAAATATTTTAAATTGCTTGTGCAAATTCTCGGGCTGCATTCCATGCTGTTCTTTAAAGCCCTCTTTACGCGACGCTCTTTAACCCAGGTTCAACCCAGGTTGACCCCAACCCGAGTTAAACTCCGTTTCATTTACACAGCTAAAATTATTTTTCTCGTGTAAATCGAACCTGGGGTCAATCTTGGTTGATATCAACTAGCGCATGTGTATGTGCGTTTTATTGAATGAAAGGAGACAGACAACATGGCGGATTGCGTCAAGAAGAAAATGTTTTTAGTGAGGGTTTGTTTAATTTTGGCCTATATATTCAAACGCAACCCTGCTCGGCGAGTTGTTTTGCCATTTTTTCAACCCCAGGACGTTTCCGCGAACCATCAATATCTTGCTGAATTCTATAATCAGCCCAAATGCTTATTAATTCTTGCACTTCTTTATCGTCGCACAATGTTCCTCGCATATTGACGTTTTCTTTTTCCATTTTGCTACTTTAGATAGCACTTCTTCGTGAACACAGTTAAAAATATGCCAAGCTTCCAAGATAAAACTCAAAAATATCGCCTTTTAGCATAATAAACACAATAAAGCGCATGCGCTCTAATTTCCCTCAACCCATGTTCACCCCAAGTTCGCTTTACACGGCACGCGAGTAGGATTTTCTTAATCCGGGGTAAACCGGGGTTAAAAAGTGTCGTGCAAAGAGGGCTTAAATGGCAACCGATGGCCGACGCTTTGTGTACCTCAATTCCTTGGTGTAAGTGTCGGTTTGTATAACCGATATAATCTGTATCGCACATATCACACTTGATAAAATAGTACACAACGGATTGTTGGTTCGCAATGGGCGATTTTTCTGCTGGTGAAAACAGGCAGAGTCTTTATGGCCCCAATCATCTGAACCGCCAAAATTCTCAGAAAATTCTGTTGAAAAATCTTTTTATAATTTATTTTTCTATATATACTAACAACGTCTTTTATTTTTTTTAGCTTGAAAATGATGTTAAGATGACATCAAAACGTCGCTTATTATTATTGTTAATATTTTAATAAACTTGATTATTAACTTTAAAATATCTTTGTAATTAGCTGAGAATATATAAATGAAATCAAAATCAAATTATAGAAAATTTAGCTCCTATTTCAATATCCCTGTGAATGACATATTTCTTTCGAATTTAGCTATTTATTTATTTATAAATAACGTAGTGTTATTCTGATGCTGCTGAAACTTTTAGACTTTTCCTAAATATTATCTAGGAATGTTATATTCTGTTTGTTTACATGTTTATAGTTGTTATGGCAACCGGTTTTTGAGAGAATACTTGTCAATATATATATTGCTTTGCAGATTTCTTATCAAATGTGCTTTCAGCTTGAAACTTAGTAAGCATAATAGAGGAGCACATTTTGTCATTATCAAAATTTTTAGAAATTGATGACGCCATGACTATTTTCATTTTCTGCCATGCAGACCATTAATCTAAGTTTTTTTCTAATGGTTTTACTGTAAAATGTAGCTTAATATCTTGATACACGATAAATTTATAAAAAATATATCCTTTCTAACGATTTAATAACACTGCGCATGCGCGAAATTCGTCTTACTGTCATGTCAAAGCATCAATAAAAAATTTAACTATTTATTTATATACATTTAAAACTACCTGTTTTTGATGGGAAAATAGTCTCAGTGTCTTTCTAATTACAATTTACAACATAATGTCCAAATTGCAAAGACATTACTTTATCCATTTGTGAGTTGGGAAAATTCTTTAGAAAATCGTTTTATGACTTCATTGACTTAATTACCTTAATATTTTGCTAATTGTTATCATTTCATCTATAGATCATGTTGTGAAAATTGCAAATTAGTAGCAATAACTCATCATTGATTGGGAGAGGCTAATTTAGCCCCCAGTCTGAGGTTGCCCAAAAAAGCCCCATCCAGATGGGTTAAAGCTTACTGTCGCTATATATGGAAATCTGAATTATTAGCTGCCAATAATTCAACTCTATTCAGCGGCCGATCATGCGATTTGCGTTGTTTTTTTTATGTTCAAATGTACTTTGATTCAAAGTTTTTAATAATGGCGCGCTTCGGATACAGATATTTAGCTCAGAGTTTGAGATTTAACATTGAGGTTGAGAGAACAAACCAACTAGGAGAATGTTTTTCATTTAGAGACCATGTAAACTATGACAGTAGCGAGGGGTTTTTAAACTATATGTTGGAGCTGCTTGATAATGGTGCTGAGTGGAGTTTATGCTGTGTTCTTTATCAATCATCGATCGTTTTAGGCCAAGAAGACAAAAATCAAAATGTAGACCCATCCTCGCATTCTCACTCGCAGGCTTCAACTCAGTACCCAGGAGTACCAATAAGACGCACACAAGAAAGGTAAAGGTGCGTGTGAAAATTGTAGAGCTTCAAAAAGCTGATTTGAATAAATTAAAATATAAATTGCTATCAGATAAGTAAGGTTCATGCTGCGTGTGACCCTACCTTCCTCTCTTCCTATAATTACGTTTATCACAATAACACAATAACTACACTACTGTCTCCCTCAACTCATTATCCGTGTTTTGGCCTAAGTAGGTTCCTTCCTTGCTAGCTATCTTGTACTTTCGCGCAGCGTGCCAGAAACCAAATAACTTCGTCTTCTCTCGCTGGTCCAACCATGACGCCTGCAACTGACAACTGATGAAAACGAGGCTGAGATTTGATTTATAGCGAGAGTAACTAAAGCTTCAACATAAGATTTTCCAACAGAAAACCTTACTCCCCCATCCTCTTCATACTTTAGACCTTTGATTTCAACAAATTTTGAAATCCGTCCTTGCTAGAAGTTGGTGGGACTAGTGCTAGTCTTCCCGTGGTGTTAATCTTTATCTTCGATTCTCATACCTTACAATTTTTTGCAGTTAAGTATGCAAGTAAACAAATTTCAATGCATAAGAGTTGTGCGTGACAGTTTTTAATTATTTGTTGAATGTGGTACTCATGGATTAAATTTTTGTAGTCAAGATGTGGGTGAACATATTTTTCAAATTTTGCTCAATAAATGTAATCAAATTACACGATTTAAACATATCAACAATATAAATTACGCATTTCTGTAGCCTACAATAAAGTACTTTATAAGAATCTTGGAAATATTTTATCAGAACCTTGATGCCAGAAAAATACTCAGCTCTTCCTAAACTTTGATATTACGTTGAGTATTTTCAGAACGAAAAAAGAAAGCAATTATGAATAAATTGAGTACATTTTCCTACTTAAAAATCTGCTCTAAAAGTAAAAAAAAACTGTTAGTACTAGGCTCCCAGCATTTTTTCTTATCGAAAAACGTGAAATGCAATTTAATAATAACGTTTATTTATGAATGATGCAGTTGTTTTATTAAAACTATTATTTATTTAATTAATTGATTTAAAACAATATTAAAAGAAAAGACGAGGGTTTTTAATTTTATTTTTACATTATGTACAGCGTTGGCGTTATGGCGTTGAACATTGACAAATCAAAATGAAAACATAAAAAGACTTAATAATTTCTAATAGGTTCAAATTTGTGTCGATGTAAGTAAGGAACAACAAACCTGAATGAAACAAGGAGAAAGTAATATGAGTTAAATTTGAATGGATTTTGTGTGTGTTCCCAACATACTGTAACATAACTATAAAAATAACTAACACATCGGCATAAGGAGTTATTTTTAGGACACTTTCAAGATTTGATCATTATGCATTTTAATTTATAACTCGTCGTACAAGACATAGGGTCTATTCAGTCCTTTATGTGCTATAGTTAGCTGTTGCCATCATATCATGGGAAAACATCATTTTCATTAAACCCTTGAGAATGCATTTTCATATTTAAGTTACGAAGTTTTGAAACGCATGACTCTAAATTAGTCTTTGTCAAATCGAACAAATTTACATTATTATTCCTGAGTGCTACCAAAATAACGGCAGTTTCTGAAATTAATGTGTCATATTATTGTCCTGGGTCTCGCTTTTCCTGTATACCATTACAAATAAACTTCCAAAAATTACACATTACACAATAGATAATTGACTAGGCCCTAACCTTCTCCTTTTATTAGCAAAATGAGCAAGTACATTAGCAGAAAATATGCAATTTACACCTCCTCTCAGCATGTCTTGTCATTTTAAAATTCCTTATCAAAGAAATACTCCTCTCAGCTTGTCTTTTGATTCTGCAAATGGACCTTTAATTAATCCACGCAAAGTTGATCAATATTCAAGTCAATTGTGTTCATTCCAAGATTTAATGGGAAAGAGGCGGTTTCAATGGGTTCTTTAAGTTTATTCTTTGCGAAACAAAACAACATTCATTCGTTTTAAGAAAACAATAAGAGTTTAGACGAACACATGCTTTGCTTATTCGTTCAGTCTGATCAGATGTTGTCAAGAAGTGGCTGCGTTTTTAATACAGGAAATTTATTATGATTATTATTGAAAAGTTTCGTAAAAGAAGAAATTTCTGAGAAGATTAATCAGGAAACTTTACAGGATTTTAAAACATTAAATTTGTTGATAAAGTAAATTACCTGTTAATTTGGTTGAAAGAGAAAATATATTTTACTTGCCAGGAAGAATTGACTTTCAAATTGACTTTCAAAGTTAGCTTTTTGAAACATTTATTGTTCCATTGGATAAGAAGACAAAATGGAACTTACATGCTTTTGTAGAAGAGGTATCAGAACTGAAAAGAGGAGTTTTTCAAGTAACTATATCATACTTTTAACAGTGTTGATTTGTTTTGATCTTTTGCATCGAGTTCAAGGCAGACCGTTTTTCAACTCACACGTTTACTTTGATGTTCATCGTGACAGGCACAACCTTCCAAAGCATCAGCTCCAAACAGAACGAGAACAACAGCGAACAACTGAACTAAAGTTTGTAACGTTCAAAAATAATGGACGAACAGCCATTGAAAATAAAGTTGAAGTTCCTTTTTCAAATCACAGAAGTTCAAATTTGCAGATTGGGGATTTTTTTGTGGCGAATTTGTGGGACGATATTCCTCAAAATCGACATCAAGAACGAAATCGGTTCGTAGTTTACAAGCCCAAACGCGTGCGAAGGAAATACAGCGGCCTTTTTGGATTATGGGGTAAATAAAAATTGATAGTTTTGAATTTTGTATCTCAAATCGCTGTAATCGGTAAATCTAAAATATACGTAAGACAAGTCAATGACATTACTACGCGCTCATTTTATGGTCAGTATTCTATTTATATTTAATTAATGTTGATAGTGATATATTGCCTAATACTATTGTTTTATTCTATTAAACAACAAAATAAACTTATGTAATAAATTGTCCTATCAGTTCTGATATATAACAGCTGTCCGTGTATGGCTGTAAGATCGTATCGGTATGTTGAAAAATAATTATAAACAGTGTTATTTATCAGAATGTCGAAGCTGAAAAAACTTGATGAAGAATTTCTAAATCAGTTTTACCAGGCATTTGAGTGCGATGGGAAGAAATCAGGAGATTTTGAGGATAGCAGTTTAATTATAAAGAATCAAAAGTCGAAAGTTTTTTCCAGGTGCAATGTGCTACATGTTGCAACGCTTCCTAACGGCTAAGCTCCCTGTAAAATTTCAAGTGTCATTAATACAATCGATTGACAATACACTATTTTATTGCGGCGTTAGTAGTTTTTTAGACGACGAAGCGAAGAATTTAATATGCATGTAATTAATTAGTGTACGTCTATTATTGACAATTTTATGCTCGTTTGCCGGTTTGTAATTTCAAAATGTTAGCAATTTATGAAAGTGGAATTGATAACATGATTTTGGAATGCTGGTTACCTTACCAATATTCTGCATTCGCGTAGTAACTAAAATTAATTTTTTGAATTTCAAATTACCTGCGACGTCACGTTATATGTACTATATGCACGTCGTAAACAAGCTACACAATTTACGTCCAAAATGTATTTAATTGAAAATTTAAATTTATAACCATTGCTACATAAATGGGTTCAGAAAATTTACAGATTAAGGATCATTTATAGAAGATAAAACATTGACTTTCTTTTTTTTCAATTCAATCTAACATTAGTTTCGAGATCAAGAAGTGCAAAATTATTCCGCTCAAGATTTTAGAACAGAGTTCTGAATCAGACTATTTTATAAAATTAAGAATACCATGACGAAATGCTGCAATTCAAATAAAATTAGCATTTTCATTCTTCCAGAAAATGATAATCTTTATGGCATCATGTGATATGACATGAATGCTGACTTCTGAACACATTTTGTAGTCTTTTGTCTTTTCAGACAGATTTTGATTAATGTTGTCGCTATTTTAGGACGTCAATAATTGTTTTTGCGTTCGACAATTGCCTTTGCATTATCACAAGCCACCCCGAGTGCTGAAAATTTGAATTTTTGACTACCAATGGACCTGGGGACTATAAACGCAGTTAAGTTTGAGTGGCATTTCAATAGGATTCGAAATATTGCATGGCTCAAGGAGCAGGTATCCTTTTGAAGCCAATGCTGATTTTAAATTCTTTGTAAATTGCCCTGATAAGACTTTGTGTTAAGATAAAAAAAAGTGTTTACAGCGTCTGGCGTGTTTTTGTTGAAAAAAATAGTTTGCAAGGATTCATCACATTTTCCCTTTTTTCCTGCGCTTATTTCTCCATTATTGTAGACTTGTACATTTGGAATTTATTGATGTAATCCAATTGAAAGTTGTTTTAGAAAGTAAATTATATTACATGGTTCAGTCATACGTTTTTGTTTAATTTTTTCAATTTGTCTTTGTACGTTTCCAAGGCAGGAAGTTCCTGGTTTCAATGTTTTTCAAATAAAATTAATGGTTTAGCTTTTCTTAAATCCGACCTACTAAAAATCTAGCCTGCGTGCAGATGTTGAGGCTGCACGCAGGCTATTAAGAACGTGGTTCTAATCTGAAACCCCACACGAGCCGAAAGCAGGAATATACACGAAAGAACACGAGTGAACGCGATACGAATGAAGACAAGCCACACAGTTGGGAAAATAACTGAACACGGACAACATAATTGGGGACACGAATGAGCTACACATTTAAGAACACGAATTAACATGAGCTATATAATTGGGACAAACGTGAAAACGACCCACATGGTTGGAAACACCAGCGAACAAAAAGCAAGGCAGCTTAAGTACGCAACATAACAATTTCCCTTTAAAACAAAACTCTTGATAAAAGGAATAAAAAGTTTGGAAGTTACTGTTATAGGAATTTGTGACAAAAATGTTGAATATAGTACTTTCGTTAAAGTATTACAACACCAAATTAACACATATCCAAATTTTGTAAACGAGGCTCTGATTGGAGGTAGTTGTACCCTTGCTTCCGCAGCCCTAAATAGCCGCGTGCTCCCTTGTTCCATCTCAAATTTTCTGTGTGCTCCCAGTAATTTCTGTAATGTTTTTCAAGCCGAGACGTATGAACCGGAGAGACACCATGGACAAGTGCCCTTCACGTTTCCAAAAAGTGATGAAACTAGCCTTTCAAATTGAAAAATGTGCTTATTTTGCAATATTGAGGGGGCCATTCTGGGGGCCATTTTCGCTCTTCGTTTATCTCTTTAGAGGCCAGAAGTCAAGCACAAAGGGAAGAAAACAAACAGCTTACTATTTGCATTGATTTTTAAAGAATATCATTATCATCTAATTAAAGTTTTGGTGCTCTGGGTGTGGTCACAATAAAATAAGGTATGGACAAAGTGTCCTTTTAGCTCTGTGCCCTCCCATTTTTGAAATAGTTTCTACATCTCTTGTTTCAAGTTCTTTGATATAATAACCCAAATGTGTCAAAATTATCCCTCCAAAGATCAATAGTTATCTTTGCAATCGACATTTCATGATCTAAACACAGGACGCTCTGGGGCAAAAGTAAAACAGAGGCGTCTGCGAGAGGAATGAGAACATTTTTGATGAACACGCCCGTTATTTTGACTTAAAACACGGCCACGCCTTTCCGATTCCTATATAGACAGCACAAAAATGTGGCAAACTGCCTAACTTGTTTTTATGATTGTTTTTGTATCAGTTTTTCATGCTCTTTCACTGAAGCCCACAACGGGGCATTTAAAATGTAATACTGACACTACCAAATTTCCGGGGGTTGCTTCCAGATGATGACGTCAAGGGCCTAAACATGACATTATTAGGCCTAACTTGGTTTTCTTGCACGTTTAGATTTTAAATAGCTACCAATGTCTGCAACTAAAATACAACAAGCCTAGAAATATGATGACGTCACAAGCTTTTGTCAAAAGTGGTTTTCAATTTACGATGCTATGTTTCATGACCATTTTTGTTGTTAGATATTTACTATCAATTGATTCTATGACAAGATAAGATATAATTATGCTCTAAAGTATATAGAACAGCGATGTCATTTTCTGAAGGTAAAATATTACATTGGAATACTTCGAGGAATTGTGTGCACTGTTTATGTAATCTTGATAACATGTGATTGTAATGCAATTCGTTGAAGGGATTATTGAATCATATAATATTTCATATTTCATAGCCGTCTCGTTGCGTAACAAAAGAACAACGAAGTCCTTAAAAGGATACAAAACAGGAAAGATAAATTTATCAAATTGCTAACATACATAAATCTCTATTATGGCAACCATTCATCTTCTGAGTGTCAATTTCCCATGTCAAGTAACTGGGAAATCCCAACAAAAAATCCTTTCTTCTCTGTCTGTGTTCTTTTCAATACGAAATTCGTAACAAAATTGAGAAGAAATCTCGTCATTCATTACTCCATTACGAAGTCTTTATCTATTGGGTGACCCAAAAGTTTCCGTCCGCAGGGCTGTAGCCCAAAATCCGCAAAACTAGCAATCTCAAATTGTTTATAAAACGACGCCCGAAGGGCAAATTTAAAGTTTGAGTTATAAGCCAGTCATCTGGGACAAAAGTACGAAGGGGTGGAGGGGTCTGGTCGCGTTGTCCTGGTAAAAAAATGCGAAAGTCCCGTTTCCCGATAGCAAATTTATGGAAATCAATTCGATATCAATAATAAATTCTTGTAATTCTTCTCTTCTCTCCAATCCCAAAACGCATGATTTGTGCAGGGATGGCGGGGAACGAACGATCGGCAAGGGGGCGAATATACGAAATTTGCGAAAAAATGGGGGCTCTGAGGTTATTCTCCTGGGATAATTTTTGTGGCCACACCCTTTAGATTGATTTAGAATGACTCAAAAGTATGCTTTAAATCGCTGATTGACCTTCCAAGTAGGTCAAAATATCTAGAGGATAGAAGATGTAAAGTTTATATAACGAAATTTCAATCTAAGATTGTCAGAATGGCTGTCGAGACCTATTTAAAGTTCTCTATTACCAATGTTACATTAATGAAACATGACAGAAAATAAAGAATTCTTCGGAAAAGTTTGAAATGTAAGGTCGCTGGATTGGCTGTCATGTCATTTATTTTCAATTGAAATTTAAAAAAAAACCCATCCTCTTGAATTTATTGAAAAACACACTCAGGTAAAAGTTATCAAAAGATATTCCAAATCTCAAATAAAATGAAGGAAAAAGGTCCCCCATTCCGGCCGCACATCCCCATTACCCAATTATTTAAGACTGCTCCCGCGGGGTGGGGTGAGAGGAATGATCAAATGGAAAACCAGCCTGAAGTCCTTTCCTTGTGACTTGATTCCGGACACTTCTCCATAAATAAGGTAATTTTGCAGATTTTCTTTATACAGAAAAAATGAAAATCTATCTAACGAATCAGGTTTTTTTAAACAATCAATCACGTTCCACGAAGTAAATTATCTTCAATTCACGACTAAACGGACCCCTAAAATCAGCCAATCACGGATCACGAAAATACCTTTCACCCCCCTGCACCAAAAAATAGATTGTCTTTAGATAGCACATCCTTAAACGCAGCGATGGCGCTAAGGTTTTCCGAGGAAAAGGTTGAAACATTTAACAGGGGGGCTCAAAGCCAGTAGGCGAGCGAAGCGCGCCAAAAAAGGAAAAACAATCACCACAAACACTTCTCCAGCACACGTGCTGGAGAAATACAGCAGCGGTACAGCAACAAAATTTGTTGACTGTACACTGAAATTTCAGAAGCATTATCTTGAAATAGAGATTCATGAATTTCTAATTAGAGATTCAAAGATTCAAGAGATTCGATTAGACATTTGCGGAAAATCGTTCACTACGGAAAACAAATGATGGAACATAAAAAAACAAATTTCACCGGTAGTTAGACAATTCATCGTGTTATATTCTGCTAAATTATCCTTAGTTTCTACAGAGTCTATACGAAGAACAAAGTGTGTAAGTGACGTTAGGCCGCACAAAAACATCAAGAAAAAGACGAAAACACGTGGAATCTCGAGGAAACTTACGTTCGTTGTGGCGATGAGTTAACCGAATTGAAAATTATTTTCAGACAAATACCTTGCAAATCGGGTATTTTTACCTTCAGCAAAACATCTTGTGGTGCCAGCGCGAATAAACGAGAACGAAATGAAAGTTTGAAATTTTCCTCGAAGAGCGGCCTATCGCTTCACATGCTGAAGCCTTACAAATTATTTTGATGAATCTTGGCAAGCAACATTCTATTACAAAGTTCTGGCTGTCCCAGGACTTTTTTTTAATTTTGTGACTCCTCCTTCTGAAAATTCCGGACGCTTTTCCGAAATTCTTCATACTGACCCTTCATAAAATTGAAAATAAATTACAGTCGAACATCTAATAGCGACCACCTCCGAATATCGGCTCCCTGCCGATAGCGGCCACTAACCTTCAATCCCAAACGCTTTCTCATACTATTGCCTATATAGCGAACCTCCGATTAGCGGCCAACTCCAAATAACGTTTAGCGGCCACCTGGCTCAGTCCCAAATGAAATATAATTAGAAATTTTCCCTCTAAAAGCGGCCACACATGTGAGTTAATTCGAACGCTGAAATATGGTCCTAAAATTTTCATGAGATCTAAGTACGCTTCTGACAGAAATCGACACAATAAACACAAGATGGTTGTATTTTCTTGTGCGCCTCCGTTGTTGTAGCTGATCCGACATTTTCATTTTGTTAAATTGTTTTGCTCGAATTGCCCTCCCGCACTCTGTATATCCCCAAATATCTTCGGGCTTAACATGGAAAAGAGGTTGCATTCCACAATGATCGCGCGAGTCAATGCGCGTTTTCTCTCCCGTCTATTACTTCCTGGTTCTTTGCTTCCAAGTTGCAAGTTGGTGCATTCCCTTTGTTACTTCCATTTGCTCTTAGCTCCCACCCTGTCGCTGGCAACGAAAAAAGGTTTGTTTTCTTCGATTTATTTTGTTCTTCTTTTTATTTAACAATTATTGTTCATGATCATATAATTTTACACATGTGCGGTGAACACGGCTGTTACGCAACATTGTTTCCGCGGAAGTCAAGTCATCCAAATTTTGGCCGACAACAGGCCGCATGCTCGAATTTCACAAATTTCCGACTTTTTCAAAATTATTTCCAAACGATATGAAAAAAGCAAAAAACTCATGTTTATTTTTAATAAATAGAGAAAACATCATTTAACTTATCTGTCTAGATATCTTTTCTTTTATTCTTGTCATTACCGAATTAAAAAATCG
>JAYJMH010018050.1:0-20577 GCA_036873815.1 Phacellophora camtschatica
TAGTCTCTGGTGGGATGTTTAAAGGACACTATCATAGTTTGATAGTTGGGTAGAAATGAGCATCCAAGCATTCTAAGTGTCTCCAATTTAGTGAATGTACCATCATAGGTTAGGGACCAATCCCTGAAACCGAAATATGCAACCAGAGACAAAGCAGATTTGACCAAGGATGCCTGTATTTGCCCATTTGATTTAATTGTCATAAAATATCCAATGGGACATTTCCATTGGCTTTGCAGGCCAACAAGAAGAAACCCTATTGCTTCAGAAGCATGATATTCGCCTTTTTTCTGCGATAACACTTCCATAATCAACAAAGCCAGAAAACTTCAAATTGCTCTTATCATACAGAACTTGCTTTCTAATAGCCATAGAGTCAATCATTAATGCACAATCTGCCAAGTTTGGATTTTTTCAAGCTGAACAGCAAGATTCTCCATAACTTCTTTGAAGAAGCCAGGCTCACAATTTACAGAGGATTGCCAGTTTCTTAAAGAAGAAGGATGTGGGAGGTCATAAACTTTCCTCCAGAACATATAAGCTTTCTGGGAGTAAAAATAAAGGGTCAAGGCAAATTTCTTTATTTCTTCATGGTACCTCTTTCCCCTTGTTTTCCTATTATAATTTTTTACTCGACTTTCAAACATTTTCAAAATTAAGCAAGAGAACTGGTCTTTTAGAAGTTCCGCTAATCCTTCTTTATAACAGTTTTTTTTTCTGTCATTGCTTTAATCGGATCGTTCTAAGACTTTTTTTTTTTTCGCCAAAGCGTTTGTCGAAGAGTTTTAATTTTTCTTCTTAATTTTTTTTTTCTTGGCAATTCTTGCAATTCTTCCATTTTTCTTGCATAGACGAATGTTTCTGAATGTTAAATTTAATTGTTTTCTGTGTCTGGGTTGACTGGTTTTCTTTTCATTCAAGGTGAGATTCTTGTAGACAATTGAACGGCGAACTGGCTTTTGTTTTGGCAGTAAATGTGGGGGGGGGGGGATTAAACTTTGATAGAACAGCTGAACTCTTTAGCCTCGTATATGGCTGGCCAGGCATATGTAACAATATTTAGATGGGCTCCACTTTTTTCATAGCTCTTATCCATGGCATACGGTGTGCTTCATTGGCTGAAAACCTGCAGTTCAATTTTAAGGCATTACAAATTAGGTACTTGCGCTATTTTTTGTTTAATATTTGGTTTGTTTTTTGGGGGGTTCCTGAAAAGAAAATTGCATTTTCAAGATTTAACAAATCGTTTGAAATTAAATAAAAAATGTAAGGATTTTGGGTTGTTGTTCTTAAAACATGTTACCAAAATTTTGCTGCTGGTAAATGAAATTATTACTAAGAAACATTTTAATTGTTGATTCTAATGAAATGTGGAAGACAACCGCTGTGCATGGTTTTACACTGCGCATGACTGTGTTAAGTACGCCCTCCTCACTTCCCCTCCTTACAATGTTGTCACACAACAAACTTTTCTAGGTTCCACATTTTCTTTCGAAACAGAGACTTTGCAATGTTTTTGATATTTTATGTGCGCTTATTCTAATACCACAATGCCTTATGTAGAATTAGCTCCCCTATCCTCGAGTAAGCCCCTCATTCGAAAAACCTCTTTGTAAAATCAAAAAAGTTTTAATTAACCCCCCTCGAATAAGCCCCCATGAGGAGTTATTCGAATTCGTTAGGCCTATATTAAGAAACTATATTGGGAATTATTGGAGTTCTGTGAAATAGCGAGTGATACAGAACTGGTGCATATTTAATATTATGTGTTTTATGTCTTTGTAATGAACTAAACACGCATACTGCACTGATTTGTCATTTCTCACATTTCTATTTTAAAAATTAATCTTTCCTCGTGTTTCAAAAAACAAAACTCTCACGATTTTAATATTGCATGCAGAAAAAACTTTAAAACAAAAAGGAAAGAATTACTTATGCAAAAATGGTACTCTTTGAAATTTCAAACTCCCAATTGACATTGAAGCAAACACGTGCGAACGTAGGCTGTTTTCTTCAAACGGAATTAAAAGCTTGCAAATCGGGGTGATTTCAGTTTGGTTTTTTTGTACCTATGAAAATGATCACAGGTTGGTGGACAATATCCCAAAATTTACCTTACCCTTTAGAACGTTATTCAGAGTGTCCACCAACATGTGAGCTTTTCAAGCGTACAGATTTCAAGAAATATTGCTGCCAGCTTGTATTGTTTTTTGGGACACCCCGTATAATCACTCAATTTACCTTTGTCAAAAGGGTTAGGGTTAGAAGGTTCAGGTTCAAATAATATTCCTGGTTTTTCAGCTTTGCAGCTGTATCAAAATTAGAAAAAATTCTGAAAACAATCTTGATAGAGTTGTGAGAATTCTGAAAAAATTCAGTTTAACTACAGTTTTTTTTCAAAGATCATTTCTGTATACATTGGTATAGTCCCTAGTTACTTCAGATCATTACTAAAAATTGTTCAACTTGTAATAACCGTTGACTAGAACCTAAGCAACTATATTGTTCGCGTGCTAGTGCTCAATCTCATGTATGGTTTTCAATAAACAGATGATGGCTAAAGACGTGTAATGTTTACCTGTAGACGTTTTATGTTTATTCGAAGATATCCCTTTTCGTTGCCTAACTCTAACTCTTACCAGGTTATTGGCCAGGTAATCAACGACATAATTTTGTATTTGAAGGAGATAAACAACAATTTGAAATGTGGCAGATAATTATTTTAGGATACTTCAAGCTGAACAAATTGAAAAAAGAACATTAGTTGGAAGTGATCCAGTCGACCCAAACAAAACTGAAACCGCCTCTGCTGAGCTGATAGAATTCCCTGGAAACGTTGTCTGTTCTTTGTCGTTGGAGAAGGCGAAGGAAAAAATCTTGAGAAAATGTTATGCTGGAAGTAGCAAACCAAGAATGCTAACCTTCTACAATTAGATTACTACTTTGACGAAAAGAAGCTCAGAAACTGTCATTGTATTTATTATTTGTGCTGAAAAAAGAGCAGTATTGGTACACTGTTGAGCAACCACCTACATTTATAATACATACCAGAGCTTTGTCATTGTAGACCCAACGTTTGATCCAGCTAAACATTACATTGAACATGCTGGTGGGGGCAGATAAAACAACGCAACTCACAACTGTTAAGAAAGGAACTTACGTGGTATATTTACATGCACACAGTGAACACTTCATCAAGGTTAGTCCTTTGTTCATACCAACATATCCTGAACACATATTTTCCATTCAATCTGCCACACAGAAATGTGCAACCATGATGATTTTGATGATTATGATTTATTCATGAATTGAAATATTAATACCAATAATACATACATTTTATGTGCGCCAGAGGAAGCAAGCTTATCTAGTCTGCGCACTTACAATAAAACAACACAATACAGCAATACTTAATACCAACACTCCGCATAATCGATTAAATCAGATGGTACAAAATTCTACGTTCAACGACGTGGACTGGACGCTTTTATTTTCTCTGCTTATATTAAAAATTATAATTTAAATTACAAAGCGTGAATAAAATTTAGATGTGTGGCACAGAATTATGGGACATTGCCGTGTAAATGACATTTTCAAGAAACACAATTTCAAGAAATTAAAATTGGGTGTCCCCAAAAAAGGCTAAGAGTTTGATTGAGTCTAACATTAGAAATATTGCTTGCAGAACTGCCAAATGTTTTTAGTGTTCCTTCTTAATTAATTACTTGGTAAAAAATCCCTTGTTTTAGATTTCCAGTCCTTTGCAAGTCGAGATATTCATTTTTTTAAGTTCCTCTTAAGTTCCATTTAAGTTCCTCTTCAGTCTCCTTATGAGTTCAATTTCTACTCATTGCCTCCGTCTCATTGCATTCGTCATGTCTTAAGAAAATATCTTAATATTTCTCCTTGTGATTAAAGTAGTGATTTTATTATGACAATTAACTTTGTCTTTCCGTTTTTGTTGGGATATACAATTTTTAAAACTTAATAAAAACAAGATAATGTAAGCATACGATCGATACGATACACATGATTATGCACTATTATCAAGCACAGCCAATATGTAAACTTTTTGCACGTTTCTTTTGTGATTTTGTTTCACATTTGGTGTCAGGCACATTAAGAATGAATGAAAATTTATCCAACAAAATCAGTATTTAAGACCATTGATATTGCAAACTAGGAAATCTGACCTGACAGCATATTTGCGGTGTGTTGAGCGATAGTCAATGGGGACTTTGGACAGGAATCAGTGGCAGCAGTAAATTATGTCGTTGTTGGTCTCTCGTCCGTGGTTCCTACTGTTCAGCATCATCTTCCTATGCTGGCCTGACATTTAATGTAATACGGATTCTAGTATTTATCATTAATTAATTGTATTTGTAGCTTTTTTGTAGTTCTTTATTTAGTTTATAGTTGTTGTATCGGGTGTCTGAAAAAAAGATAACAGATTTCATTTCCTCTGAATTTGCCCAAATCAACCCAAAAGATGCCACACATTATTACCCAATAGTTAAATTAAAATTTGTTATATTTCTTGCTATTATTGAAGCAACGGAGGTGAAAATAATTACCTTTGAAGATCAGATTTGACGACTGACCAAAACCAGAGTTTCATGGCTGGACGGCAAAGAGGAAGTTGAAAATCACGAGGCGGAGAGAAACACAGCAATGCAGTGAAAAAAAATCCACCACAATGGTCATTGTATTTTGCTCTTTGTGGTCGGGTTCCTACGCTGTTATATAGTTTGTATAGTAATTAGAAAGGATAGTAAGATGTAGATGTCAACACGTAATGTAAAATTTTATAACAATATAGAAAAATTACTAGAAACAATACAAAGAAACAAAATGTTTCTAAAAATCTCCTTTGATTTACTTTAATAATCAACAAGATATTTAAACAGCAAAAAATTACGTAGTTTCACGGCTCCATGGGAGAGGACGCATTGATCATTGGGCCTTTGAAAAATTGTTGTATATGCGAATTTGTTCTATGCTACTGTCCTTCCATAACAAATAGTCAAATAGCTGTAAACTATCCAGAAATAGATCAAAATGTTTGAATCTCCAGCATTCATGTTGTCTAAAACCAAACATTTTTATAAACACCTTGCTCCATGGACCTAAGCCATCTCACATTATACTGATCATGGGCAAGCCCTCCTGTGGAGAGGGGGCGGCCGTCATAAAATTTGCAAACATTGATATTTTTACGAATGTAACTGATAAAGAATTAAATTGCAAGCAAAAAGGTGTCTATGATTTTAGATTTTGTGGCCAGCCAGCCTATCAAAAAAATTGTAATTCTGCATGGTCGTTGCGTCTCTGTAAAGCATAGCCATGTGACCAATATATGTAGGTAAAATAACTTTATAATTATTTGGTGCGTTTAAAATTGATTTATTTGTTTTTGCTGTTACATAAGGCGGCCTCAACGTGGATCGACAGCTACATCAGCTATGTAAACTCGTAGATTTGAATCCGTTTTATTACAGTTTGATGACAAGTTAAAGGGCGTCGTTACTAAAATCTTCCATGGGCTCCGCAATATTGTTTCCTTTCTACGTTTCTTGTTGTGGGCCACCAACCGGTAAAATTTCCAGGCTACATTTTCTAGCTACATCGCCACCGAATTGCTGACATGGAACATCAAATGACACATCCGGCTGCCATGGCACATCCAATAATACCGGCATGGTTGGAGAACATTATTATTCCTAATTTGCTGACATTTATTGGCGCTATTTTTTGTTTCCTGGCAAAAAGCCGCCGGTGCAAAAGAGGCTCACCAAAAAAGCACGGTAGATTTAAAATTTCGCCTATCACCATGCGTTATTTGCTAAGAGCTTTATCGTAAATGGGTAAGACAATGTTTTGAATCGTTTGAATACAATTTTAAAAAAAAATTTTAATGTACTGAATTTCAAGATTTTAATTTGAGCAGAACACATTGTTAATCCCAGCTATTTTCCTCAATAATTAAATATTTTGTTGTAGCAAAAAAAAGCCGGTATCATATTAGGGCTCCTCAAATATATTGTCCCTTTTATGGTAGGGTTTGGTTTTAAAACAATTGTCAAACAAATATTTTTTATGGTTGATTAGGATTATAAAATTGTTTGGTTTCACTGTCGTACCTGCTATCTAAATTATCTAAATTACCAAAATTACCTAAAGTACCTAAAGTACCTAAAGTACCTAAAGTACCTAAAGTACCTAAAGTACCTACAGTACCTAAAGTACCTAAAGTACCTAAATGAAAATGTTGTTTCTATAGTTCTTTGATTCCAGCGTCTCAAAACCTCTCACATTTCTTCTAGTCTGACCCCCGTGTTTGTGTACACTTCATTCTGATGGTAATTGGCTGATTGCACTTTAATTTTTTTCACTTTTTGCTTCTTCTTAATGCACACAATGCCAAGAATGATAATCACAATCAAAGCAGCGGCAGACATAGATACAGCTATTATAGTTGTTGTTGTTGCTTTTGGGCTGTTGGTTTGGGCCACACAATCTAGAATTGTACGCAAATCAAATATACCAAACGCTGTTCAACAAGCAAATAAACAAGACTAGAATTTAAGGAAAGTGACATGAAAGTGCATCAATCTAATTATATAATCTGGTGAAACACGTTCGATACCGGTCAAATTAGTCACGTACATCAGTCTTCTGGGTGTTAAAAAAATTGGTAACGCAAACCTACAAATGCGCAGTTAATGGCGAATTCCAGGTGGCGATGTTATTTTAAAAGAAAATTTACGAATTGAAATAGATGAAGATTTCTACAAATCAACTATAAAAGAGTGGCTTGATTAATTTAATTTCAATCAACGCATCTATTGTTACAGTAAATTGTGTTTAATTGAAGTAGCGAAGTAATGAAGATGATATCCAATTCACTGAAGTAGCACGTTTGAAGTGGGTTTGTGTGATTTATTCCTAGTACTATTTTAAGAAAGCTATATTAATAAAAAAGATCCTTAGAGTGAATATTTTACAGAGAGATAATATTTGTGAAAATAGGTAAATATTAATCTGCTGGTACAATTAATCATGTGATCATAAACATGTGCAGAGGGAGCTAAAACCAGAATTTGCAGCTTGAGTAGTTAAAACAATTGTACTGGCCAAATATCAGAATGAAACATTTTTGTGAGGGCCCCACCTCCGTCGTCCATATCAAGCATAGCTACTCAACAAATTCGAGTGAAGTATAGCTAACTCACTTGCACTGAATCTTGTCTGGCTGACAGTAGGATTGCAAACGTAACAGTTATCTTCAGAATATTTTTCACCATTTGAGAAACAGTAGCCATTTATATTGCATGTTCCAGGCTGTAAAATACAAAATTTCGTTTGGTTATAACAAGTTATCCATCCAGTTAATTAATATTTATATAAAACAGGTTCACAAGAGCGTACGAAGTGTGGAAAGGAACTCGCAAATAATTTTGAATATGACAATTATACGTCATAACCATAAATTATGTATCTTGTTCTGTATTGTTTTAAAAACAAAAACCCCCAATCCCCAATTTTCAATTTTTCAAAAAGTTTCAAAGCAACACTGTAATTTGTACAATATTGTGACATCAAACTGAATTTTTAATATAACCTTTATGATTTCATTTTTAACAAAATATTTGCGGACAACCAATTGTTGTTCATACAGTCACAATCGCAAGTTGCATATGTCAATCAGATAGAATAGATGACTATTCATGTGGAGTACAGATTTGCCAATAAAGTGCCTTTCGTGTAATTAGAATCAGCACAAAACTGCATATGAAATTAGCGTAAAACATCTTTACCTTCAGAGTACAGATTGCAGAAGACCCATTGCAGTTCATGCACTTAGAGTCGTAGACTACATAAGTAAATTGTTCCTTGCTGAACACTGTGCCGTCATTCGAAACATCAATTAAAAAACCGTCATAAGGCAAAGAAGTGCTATTTCTCGCATCGCCTGTTGTGACAACTTTATGGCTTTTCAAATTGCAAATAATTTCACCATAGCTTAAAAGATCAGCATTGCGCATTACTTTGTCTCTTTTTTCTTTGTATGCTGTTGATGAAATCTGAAATTAATGGCAAAAAATATTTTACAAAAAGTGAAATTATCTGAAAAACAAACAATTTTTTTCGCAACTGGCTCTACCAAACACTGCAGTAGAATTGTTTGATTTAAGAAAATATATTTTCCAAATGTGTGCTTGCTCATTATAATAAAAGATTATAATCAAACACCACACTAGATAACAAAATTTATGTTGTTAGTCCCGTGCAAGTTACGTATTGTGCCATGAAAGACTTGATCTTAATAAGTTGGATTAGTCAGGGATACCACTTTTACTTATTTATCATCACCGGACTAGTTTACGTCTCTTTCAATATAATAAAAGAAAGTAAAAAAACACCAAAAATAATTTCATGTACAGAAAATAGTGAGTTCCGGTGAGGTGATAAAATAAAATACATGTTTATAAAGAGGCAATAGTTCAAAACGCCAAAATAGAGCAGACGATTTCCAAATCCATTTTCGGACACCTTGTAATCATTCTGCAAACAAGAGTGGGTATGGCTCAAAATCAGAACATTTAAAACCAATATTTGGCACATCAACCAAAATATCCCTGTTTTATTGTATAATACATATATGGTGGCCAGAAACCTTACCAACAATGTTGCTATCCTGCAAGATAGTGAAGGTGCATTGATAAAATCCCTTCCTGTTAAAGTGACACGATGGCAGCTGCTTTTGTTTCTGACATCACATAATCCATTTAGGGAAATGGATTTAACTGTGGGTCCTTTGTTTGCGTCGAGAGAACAATCGGATGCAGTAAAATTTGCATGACAAGAGCAAGTTCCATCGATGCATACACCATTGCCACTGCACATGCCAGGACACATTGTGTTGGCCATTGCCCTAGATGGCCTAAAAGTGCCGTTGTTCGACAGGTCGGCTTCCCAGTAGGAAACGTTTTTCAAAAGTACATCACCACAAGCATCTTGCATTGCTTGGACAGCAGCAGGAGCAAATGTATAGTCGTCTTGAATCTAGAGAGAAATGAAACTCAAAAGCCAGCAAGAAGATTAGCCTGAATCACGGAAAATAGACTCTGGAGTACGAAAAAACAACACGAAAGAGAATCAGCCAAATCGTTAAATAGCTTGATTTTCATTTAGTACATTATTGTACGATATATTAATATTTTTAACAATCGTTGAGAGATATAAAGATCACTGAATTTTTAGATAGAATACGATTTTTATAGGCTGTTGCCAATTTTTGCGCATTTTAGTGGATCGTCTCTGTCATCTTTCTTTTTTTTTTATTCAAGTCGCTAATGATCATTTGCGGTCTTTGTGGCTCGTTGACAATCGACAAAGTTTTATTCTAGCAAACTATTGACGGTATTTGCCAATTTCACATCAGGTGAAAGTAATCCAAGTCGTAAAAAATGGAAACTGGAACATTGAAACAATAATATGCCACAGAGGCAGTCTGAATACCAAGATTTCAAAAATTGTGACAAGACTAAAAAGTAATCCAAGTCGTAAAAAATGGAAACTGAAAAATGGAAACAATAATATGCCACAGAGGCAGTCTGGATACCAAGACCGGCGTAGATCGCCCGGAACGCGAGGTTCAACTGGACGGCAAGATAATCATGATAATCCCAGTCACCATATGCAGACCAGACTCAAGATAATCATGATAATTCCAGCCACGATATGCAGGTCGGACTCAATTTAGTTTACAAATATCTTTTTTCAGTCCTTCAGCTAAATTAATAATTAATTGTTTATTGTTTCTTTAACCAGACATGACCAAACAACGACATTTTATCTGAAAAAATCCTTTATTAATTTAGATAATTAATAAATACTTATTTTCACATTCTTAAATGTTTTCTCGTTTAGTGTTCATAATATATTCAAGCGGTATTGCAATTTATCAAAATGTTAAAAACAGATTATTTTACATTGGTCTGGAAAAAAGTGACAAGTCCCCGGAAAATGACTCACGCACAGGAATCTTCGGTTCAAAAATATCTGAATTTTTTGAAAGCAACAACAAGTTTTCAGCCGTGCTCTTGACAGTGGGGAGGAGAAAAGGAAACAAATTAAAGCTTACCCTACCTACGCATTGTTTCAATACTCAACTTAACAGACTTAAACATTTGTAATTGTGCACTTCATACAATACACTATGAATACACAAAGACAATAAGAAATTAGCAGTTCTGTTTGTGTTCAAAAACGCAAGTTAAATGCGAAATTCTTTATTTTTAAAAACTAAATTTGTTGCATTTAGTAAAGGGTTTGACTAAATTTAGTAATTTGAAAACTAATTTTAATAAAGGGTTTGACATAAATGCATAACTCTGAAGAGACTGTTTTGCTGAGGAAAGTGTATTTTAAAAATTTTAATCTATTAAACATGTGTTTCTCACCGGTTAAGTAGCAGAAAACAAATGCAAACTTCAAAGATTAAGTTTGAAGTCTTCAGAGTTTTAAAATTTAATATGATAGCGTAAATTTATTTGACCAGCAAATTAGCTTAATAATGCAAATTTAGTAGCCAGCATCTTTTAGTGCAGACTTAACATCGCATATGTAATAGTGCAAATTCAATAGTTGAAAATTAATGGCGCAAGTTTTATAGTGCAAATTTAGTGGTGCAAATTTAATAGTGTATATCTGTTAGTGCCAATTCAAAAGTAAAACTTTATAGTGTGCACTTTGTAGCGCAAATATAACGGTGCAAATTTAGTAGTGCAAAATTGATAGAGCAGTTTTTATAATACAAATTTTATTGTGCAAATTTAAAGCACGCTTCATAGTAAAAATATAATAATGCAAAGTTAGCAACTCGAATTTCATATTCCAGAATAGGATTTGTCACTTTGATTTAATATAAATTACCAAACTGCCAAAAGTCTTAACACTGTGTAAAAATACAAAATTTAGATCTATGTTAAAGATAACAAATAATTACAAAATAGCAAGTTGTCACACATGAAAACTTTAGAATAGCAGGTTATATGTGAAATTCAATTACCTGGACATCATCCATACATTGCTTTACATACGTTTCCAGCTTAAAATCGGGGAGGTTTACACAAAGCATTCCTGATGCAGACTTTGTAAGAATATCATAGCAGAATTTTTGCACACCAGATTGCGTTTTGTTTGAAGCCGTTGGCCAATTTAAGTTCACTTTCGGGAGCGGTTTAGGATCATAATCATAAAAAACAGAATCATCTTCTTCCGGCAACACAACAGATCCATCTACTGATCTCCTTCTTCGCTTATCACATTTATTTGCGTTTGGAGAAAGCAGGTTTGTCATTGTATCTCTTTGAAATGCGTCGGGCTGGAAAGCTGTCCCCATGTTGCATCTATCGATATTTGACGTCATGCAATTGCAGTACTTTCTAAGATTCAGTTTCTCGCATTGTTTGGGATCTTCTTTGAAATAAAAGAGACTTTTGCGAGAAGGCAATCTAGCAAACAGACAAACATAAAAATCAAATAAGTATAATAAAGGCCAGCAGATCAAAAGCAAACTAATCGCATACAATATTGGTACGTAAAAATACTGATATATTTGTAAAAAACTATGCAACGTTCTATCATTTCAAGGCTCGTGGTTACAACATGTACATACTCCCAGTGGTGGTCTTTGACACAGAAAGGACAGCTAAGATAATAAAAAAAATGGAAACATTTCAAAATCATATTATGAATTTCATGACCAACAATGGAGTTACAGATCATGTTTCAAAAACGTTTTCAAATTACAACCCTAAAACCAGTGACTCCAATAATCAAGAGCAAAGTACTAAATATATTTGAACATATCAGAAAATTTGATTCTAGATTATCCAAGATATGTCTAGAGAGAATGATAAATAAAAAAGAGAAATAGAGAAAGGCAGCGCAAACGCTGGCGTGACAACATATACCTATGATCACACCTGAGTTTGAAAGAACTAATCATGGCAACAAAAGACCGAAATCAATGGAAAATACTATCACTCGTGAGTGTACAATCTAGTCGAGTTAGAGATAACAAAACATCATGGTGAAACCTATTTCTCTGAATAACTATTCTATACTGATCCGTGTGTTTCGAAATTTGAAGTTTGGCAAATGTTTGGTTTCAATGCAAGAACTGATCCACCGCACACAGCACAGCCTAGCTATATCATTAAAGGGCGCTATTACGAAAAAGTATATTTGTGTTATAGGTAGCATATATACTCGTTTTAATGATAACAAAAAACTCACAGCACGACAATTCTAACTGTTACAATCACAACGCACATAATAATTTGGAAAACCGAGCCAAAGAGATAACTTTTTTTATTTAAGAGTACAACAACTTTTATCTAATGTGAACTGTACTACATAAGCATGCCAATGCATAGCAACCATGTGGTGTTACAGAAATCAAATTGATACTTAAAAAATATTTCTTATTACAGAAAAAAAAGATAGCCATTGTAAACGATCAAAATGATTACAGTAAAAACCTTTGGACGTGTATATGTATTTTATCATTGCCCCAAAAACGTTTCTGCTTGGACTGTATATAAACTTCTCACTTCTCACAACTCACAACTTCTCACAATTGGACTGTATAGAAACTACTAAATAATTTCAAAGAGTTCAAACGAATGTGCTTCTGACTACCTGTAGAACAAAGTGTTCCGTTGCAACGTGTATTCAATCCAGTCACTTGCCACTTGTGTTTCCAAAATTATGTTCAAATTTGTGAAGATTTAGCAGACCCAACCCAACTCCAAATAATGTAAGGAGTGCTGAGACATGGCCACCAATAAAGCGATGTTTGACACAGAAGATTTCAGAATTGGTGACAAAAGGAAAATCTCATTTCAGGCTCAAGTGTATTCAACTCAACCAAGCAATGGTGCTAAAAGCTTAAATTCGCTATCTTTGTTCCTCTCAACCAATGATTGTCTGTGCTCTTAATCCTTATACGCATAATTAGTATGTAAAGCTTGTATAGCCAAGTGTTAAATAACTGACAATTTCAAAAATAGAACAATACAGACTTTCAACACTTCTATCTATATAAATTTAAAGTTCCCACGCAAGTCATCGTAAAGTTTTTTCTAGAATATACTATACAGGTACCAGTAACATCAAGTACTGCACTGACACCAGACTTAGATTAGGTGTTATGGATTATATCATCGCCACAATCGAGGAGAGGTTGAACTTGAAGTTTGTGTATTTAATTGTTGTTTCGCATTGGGGTGTGTCCAATAATTGTAATTTTAGGGCAACCTAATAGTTTGTAACCAGAAAAACAGAGCTTACAATCAAAACTACGCTTAGATCAAAAGATGATATACACAACTTTTTTTAATATAAACACGTATGTACATTCTTTCTTAAATTTCCGTTGTTACAATCGGTTATTTAGTTAGAACTTTAGCCATATTTTTGTCAATCAAATTACCAATCATGCATTAGCATCTGAAATTTTGCATATGGTAATGGAATTTTCGGTCAAAAAAATTCCAAACATTACGTTTGCGTAAAACGACAACAATATTTTTTAGCAGAGTCACTGAGAGCACGATCGCCTAGCTACTCAGCAAACTCTCACGTTTACAACTTACCCCCGGTCAACATCTTGCGAAAAAATATAAATACAACATAAATATACGTGTTAACAAAGGTCAGCACTTACTTCCAGCTTTCAGTAAATTCCAGTGGTGCTGTTCCCCATGAAAATTTATGATCGTGATTTACTCCATCTTTGCTTCGCATTTCATTGTTCAATTTGCCATCAAATGTTCCACAAAGTCCCATGGTTTGATTAAAATCATCATTTGGAATTGTTACCCAGATGTTTGAAAAATCAAAAGACCAGGATTGAAAATAACCGGTTTCCACTTTAGAACCCGATGAGAATTTGAGCTGAAAGCAATCATATATATTTTGGTTTTTGACGAACGAAAAACAAAAAAATACTCCAAAAATCTAAAACCTATTTTCTGTTTGTTAAAAAATTGTGGTAAAGTAAAAACAATGGCGGGTCACAGCTTTCTTTAATACATCTAACAAGAGTACAAGACAACATTTCAATTCTCAAATAGTACATATGAAAAGAGTACCATACAACAAGAGAAATAAGCATCAACCTACATATGAAAATAGTTCAAGAGAACAAAAGAAATAAGCATCAACCGACATATGAAAAGAATACAAAAGAACAAGAAAAATAGGCATCAACAAACATTTAAAAAATACAAGAGAACAAGAGAAATAAGCATAAACCAATAACCATAAATCAAGATATAAAAATAGTATAAGAGAACAAAACAAATAGGCATAAACTGAAATCTGAAAAGATTACAAGAGAACAAACCTAATAGGCATCAACCAACATACGAAAAAATACAAGAGAACAAAAGAAATAGGCATCAATCGAAATATGAAAAGAATACAAGAGAACAAACGAAAAAAGCATCTACCGACATATAAAAAAATACAAGAGAACAAAAGAAATAGGCATAAACCAATAAGCATAAACCAAGATATAAAAATAGTACAAGAGAACAAAACAAATAGGCATCAATCGAAATATGAAAAGAATACAAGAGAACAAACGATATAAGCATCTACCGAGATACAAACAAATTCAAGAGAATAAGCAAAATAGTCATCAACCGACATATATAAAAATACAAGAGAACAAAAGAAATAGGCATCAAACGACATATAAAAATAATGCAAAGGAACAAAATAAATTGGCATCAACTGTCGCATAAAAAGACTACAAGAGAACAAGATAAATAGGCATCATCCGACATATGAAAAGAGTAATATGGTCATAAATTTTGCATAAAGGAGAGCATTTGAGAGCATAAGTCAGGCACATATAGCGGCTTGCAAACAAATTTTGAGACAAATTCGGTTTTATGAAAAAATTGATTAGATTACAATTAGAGTTCAATCAAGGAAATTACCACAAAACTTTTTCCATTTTGATCGCGCTGCAGGCTTGTTCCCAATACTGGTTCAGAATTGCTAGCAAACCTTGGCCTAGGTATTCCATCTTTGCAGCCATCCACAACAATTACGTCATTATCTTCACGAGCAGCAAAACCACAATTGCACGTACCTCTGTTGCACTGTTTTGTTCGAACATGAACCTAAAGTCAGATATTAAATATTTGGTTTTATTAAATTGTTTTGAAATAAAGTAGTACAACTATTACTAGAATTCACGAAACTGTGGTTCTCAGTTTGAACATCAAAAAAATATACATAAATTATGGAGCAAACATCGTTTTTAAAACATTTGCTACTTGTCTGTTAATCAATGCCTTCCAGTTGGGTGCATTCGCCAAACAATTGCATTAAATATTTTGCCTAAACAATTAAATGCTGGTGCGCCAATACAAGGGTTGTTCATTTTGGTACCACGTTAAAAATCTTTACATTGGTACGTTGGAAAGGATGATTTGGTATTTTGCAACAAATATAATCACATTTAATAAAACAACTGGTATTAGTATTCCTTTTCATATAAAACATTAAAAATATATACAATAATTTGCTGCAAAGCATACTTCAAAATTTCGTGCAGCGCTTTTCAAAAATACGTAATCTCCAGGTTGCAAGTGCGAGTAGTACCTGAAAAAAATGTTTTAAATTTATATAATCTTTAAATTTAAGACAACTTAAAAGTAAGCATGTTTTTTGTAAACTAAATCATTAGTTTTGAATATATTAAAGAAAATCTACTTTTTGCAGAGTTCTGAGATAGGGCGCTACTTTTTCAAAAGATGAATGATGCTCAGGACAACTTTATTTTCTGCAATAACTAATTATGAATATTTGGCGTTGACTTGAAAATTTTCAATTCTTTACTTGTAAAAACACAATCATATATACACATCAAAAATAGTAGGCAGTTCTAACTAAACTTGAGTAGTTTGAGAAAAATCACCTGAAACCTGTTTTACATTTTTGATAATTCTTGTCCTTTTGGTGTTAATTAGATCAACGCTAAATATGTTTTTTTGGGCGAGCAGATATTCGACTTGTCCATGGAAAAAACATTCTCTCCAACGATGCATCCGTCCCAGTGTCCAGCCGTCCCAGACGTTGAAGAAAAAATTTATACTTACTGCCCATCAAGAGTAATTATTCGAGGATCATTCGTAGTTCTGCAAATACCAGTAGGTGCATCAATTACATCAACCTTTAGCAAATAGCAATTAACATTTTGGTAATTAACATCATCAACATGTTTATTAAAAAAAATTAAATAAATAAATAAATGTGCAAAAAAGTAAATATGCTTTATTAGTTCTTTTTAATTTAAATTAGCAATCAGTGAGAATGATTGTAGAAATGCGACGTGTCACGGCCTTATTGTGCAGTTGGCAAATGACTAATGGTCGCCAAATCAAATTCACAGCGTGAACACTAAAAAATTACTGCTGAAATTTCAATTTGTGTGCTTCGTTACAAAAAAGCTGTTTACAGTTACCATTTTAAGCATATAATATGCTATCAACAATATTTTTTACACCTCTGTAATCTCTAATATAAATTTAATATAAACTTAATCTTCGAGTGTCCGTGTTGTTGCTCCATATTTTTAAATGCGGATCCAAAATATATTACTAATGCACATTACACCAGACACTGCCACAACTAGAAAACCACTCGTATGTATTAAATATTTAATAAATAAACACAATTGATAAACAGCAAACGCTTCAATATAATACGCCTTTAGTGTAATTGTTAAACATGTAAACATAATGAATTAATCTCTTACCACGATTTCTTGTACAGTTTTGTGCCTTTTCCATTGAATTGGGTTGTTATCATTATTCAAGTTCATGGAGAGTTTAAAAATTTTGTTACCATCATTAATAAAATCTTTCTTGGCGTGTATTTCTACGGTTCTCGTTTGATTGGCTTCTCCCTTGTAAAAGTTCAGTACACATGTGGTTAATAATGCTTCATCGTTGTTAGACTTGAATTGAATTCTTAGACACGAGGTCAAAAATGATTTTTCACAGTTAAGAGGAATTGTAACCATCAGTTTAAACTTGACAGGTGTTCCTTGTTCGCGAACTGACAACTTTTTATTGGCTGGAACTATCTGTAAAACATAGATCAATAGTCTTTAAACAGAGATGTTGTTTTAATTCTTGTTTTCAGCCACGAACAGTAAATAAGATAAAAAATACAAGTTTCCATAAAATAAAAAGAATAACTTAGATCAATATATAAATTTTGAAAATTACGTTTTGAATTTTTCTTGGCATGAATAAGGCACCGTTAGATGAAGCCTTAACGATGTTGAGTAAAATCTTAAAGTGGCCAGAAACAGGTATATTAAGTACTGCAGATGCAATACGTGATTAATAATGGTTCGGATGCGATGAGAAAAAAATATTATGTTAGCCCGTCTATTAAACACAGGTTTGCATAGTACAAATGTTGAATTAGACACACAAATTTTATTGGTGACAATCGGCCATTGTTGTTCATAGTTATGAGAAATTGGTTCCATTTTTCAAACATTCTACTGCATTTTAACAGTATTTTTCACAAATGCACATCCTTTGAGCAAAGCTTCGAGCATGGCATTGCCAACATTTTAACAAATTGCATCTTGCCAGTATACATGTTATTATCACGAGAAAAAATTGCCATGCTTAAAAATATTTTCAATAACAAATCAAATCACCAAAACTTTGTGACAAGTGACAGAAAATTGCTAAAGCGAGAAGGCTTATTCAGGAGTGAGGGGAAGAGAACAAATTTGGAACTCAATATGTAGGGCGTAGTTAAAGAATTCTCGGGAAGCACCAAACATCATGAATTTTGGCTTCAATTGCTTGGCTCCCAGATTCGGTTTTGGAACTTCTTTGAAGAGCTTTTAGAATTTTAATTTTGATTGAGGAAGATAGTATAAGAACAAACAAATTCGTACTTGGTAGAAAGTGTGACTCCACACTTGCAATCTGGGTCAGTTGCCTGTGTTGGCGGCTGTAATGGGATCATATATAGCCAGAAATGTATTTTAATCAGTTCTAACAACAATTGTTCCAAGACTTTTTGTAATCTAGACACTTGTCCTAAATTCGGAAATTCTGAAAAACGTGGATAGTAGCCTTGACAAATGGAGGCACCTAGATTATCATAATTAGGCAATTTAGCTCCCCAACAATAATTAAATGAGAAACACGGAAAGCCATGCTTGATTTTTGGATTTTCCTTTCCATACTCATCAAAAAACTAACAGGTGAAAATAATACTATATAGCGTTTTGTATTTTCTCAAATAGATTTTCTTGAATCATGACCATTTTCAGGAACATTTGAATTTGAATGGTTGTATCTTATGGAAATTTTAATGAGGGATGTAATGTATGAGCGCTGGTTCTTTTCAAATTCTCATCTTGCAACAACGACCATTTGCTGTTGGAATGGAAACCATGGAAACGATTGAAAACCCACAGGCACATTGTTTTTTATTTTTATTTTCCGGCATCTAAACTAGGTTGCAGACACCTGGATGGTATCTGAATTGCACTTTTGCCTTTCAGACGTAGCTTGAAACAAGAATGGAAACTTAATGACCTACAAACTCCGGAAAATTATTCTGCAAGCGTTATACTTTTTTGGGTCATCCGGAATGTAGTTTTGCGATGTTTTTTTTTAAGAAGAAGCAACAGAATACCCAAGAACTAAATTTTTCAGTAAATTTGATATAGTTTGTGTTTTGATAAATTTCGAGACGTCATAAATTTGTTTTCAGACGCCATCCTTGTACTTTACATGTGATCTGAAAAGAAAAAAGAAAATAAATTAACTACTGAATGAAATCTAATTCAGTTAGACTTAATGCACTTGAGAAATTTCAAAAAACCTCGAAATATTTGAAAATTACTTTTTGATATTTGTTTAGATAAGCATGTAGATATGAAAGTCGGTATGAAAAACAGTACTCAATAATATGATAAAATAATAGCAATTATCGCCAGCAAAAAAAACAATAAAGAGCAATTCTTGAAATTTTACACAATTTACCATTGATCACACGATCAATTGATAAAACGTTTTTTATTATTGACTGAGGAAAACATTATTTGACAATTATTTTTTGTTTATTGAACAAATTTGTGAATTGAGAGCTAATTTAGAAAATTTCAATTAAATTAGTTTGTTTAATAAATTTTAAAACTCAAAGTTCAATAAAATGTTAAAGAGGGTGTTTTTCCTTGGTAAAATACAGGGTGTCTCAACATAAAATTTACCCGTTTGGTGGCTTGTACCTCGAAACCGGTAGGCCCAAAAACATCAAGATATTTTGAAAGCGACGTCCGAGGGACAAAATTAGAATATGCCGTGCAACAATTCACAAGAGGGAAGTTAAATCGTTTCTCCGTCAATCCTTCCAAAATATAAACTCCCTATTCGCACAGGTGATTAGACTTTCAAAAACGTGGAACACAGAAAACAAAGTTTTACTTGGATGCATAGCAACCAAGCCTACTTTATTTTCGATTTTTCGATGCCTAAAGGTGGTCGCACCCACCTTTTTCGTGTCGCATATTCTAATTTTGTCCCTCGGACGTCGCTTTCAACATAATTTGATGTTTTTGGCCCTACCGGTTTCGGGGTACAAGCCACCAAACGGGTGAACTTTATTTTGAGACACCCGGTATATATACATTTCTGGTAAGAATAAAACTGTAAAAAGATACTAAGGTAGAGGCGGATGCAAAAAAAAGAAGCAGATACAAAGTTTCAAGAATATTTCAAATTATTAAGCACACTGAGGCCTTTCAAAATTTTGCTATCATCAAGGTGTGACTAAAAATACTTTTACAAAAACATTTATACATGAAAAGCAGATGGAATGACTAATTCTAATGACGTCAGTTAAAAATTGCGTGTCCAGATCTGAAAAGTTTTTCTTCGTATGTTGTCAGCAACTTGGAATTGCTCAATGTCATAAATATGTAGATTTTAAAGAACGGTTCTTTAAAATAACGAAATATATATACAGTTCACATCCTCTACCTCGACTGCCCATTATCTCTAACTTTCACTATTTCGAAGAACATGACATCTCCCTTCGCAAGTTGTCTTGTGAAATCCTATCTGGAACAGATTTCAATTTCTCGTAAGAATTCAAGACAGCGGATGCCACAGTGTATACAAAGTGATACTTCTTCAGTTTTTGTAATGTTAACCAATGCAAAGGTAGTACCAATTTTGAATAAATCTGTAATCCAGCCATGACAGTGTTTACATTTTGAAATTGGCAAATCACACCACAAAATCATTGTCGCATTTTCGTAAATACAGCGAATCAGTCGCTGCGTTATATCCGCAACACTGGTCAATTTAATTAATACATTTTCAAATACGGTTTTTCGCAACGCAGCCATCATGTTACCTCACCGTTACCCAGTCCCTTCTTGTACACTTTCTTTCTTTGTTAGTCGTTTCTTGTAATTCTTTGTGATGTTAAAGTCTATCTTAGATT
>JAYJMH010018061.1:0-20577 GCA_036873815.1 Phacellophora camtschatica
ACAAACTAACAAATTAATTTGTTAACAAAGGCGTGTCTGCGACCCGTGTTTCCATATGATCGGGAAGCGCCGGGAAGGTACCGCAAGAGAAAAAGTTGAACACGTTCAATTTTTTCTCAAGGATCGCAGACGGTCTGCGATCGTCGCAGACACCTTAAGATTTATGTTTCCATTAAGATTTGTAGAGTGCCGGCGATCGATCGCAGATTGTCGCAGACCGTCTGCGGCACTATTAAGATTATATGGGAACCAGGCTTTACGAAAGGTTTCATATTCAGGTTTGTTCATAATATTTGCAAAACCCGTGTAAGGTTTTTTGGGACACCCGGTACCGTTCAGACTTAATGAAAGATTGACCACCCTTGTGAAAATTTTGCGACTCTTGTTTTGCTTTGCGACCTAACCTCTTGCTTTGCGACCTATAACCACTTGAGTTGCGGCCTATAACCTCTTGCTTTGCGACAGGTTTTTAGTGTCAGGGAATTTTGATATGGTTTGTAATCTCGGAATAACAAACATTCAAATAAATGTTAATAGTTTCCAAGGTCTTTTCTTATTTTAAAATCTTGTAAAACTTGGACTGTTGAATTTGATGAAAAATCCTGACATGTATTTAAAGTACAATGCTCTGTGACTCTTAGCGTAAAATTTTAATGAAAGTGTTAGGTACGCAAAAGTTTCTGAACACTAAATGGTGTACTCAAATATCGTTTAATACAAACGATTTGAACTATCTGTGTGCATGGAAAACAAAAACAAAAAGTACAGTCCAAAATAATACTATAAAACAGTCATAAATCTTTCAAAAGCAGTCGACCTTTGATTTAATAAATAAATTTTTGTGAATATAAATGAGACAAACCTTTGCCTGATTTAACGTTGATGGAAAACCATCTAAGATCCAACCAGTACCTTCTGGAATAATTCTGAAATAAAAATAACATATTTTCAGGAAATTGTTTATCTTGAAATATACAGTATATATGTCATCCATAGTGTCCCGCTGTGAGTGACATGAATGTTTTCTATTGTATGCCTGTAAATTAATATTTCAAAGAAGTCTTTCATGACCAGTTGTATTTCAAATTAACAAACAGGCAAATCCTTTCCAAGTTTTATTTTGCAGAGGGTAACACATATAAACCAACTTAATTCAAAAGATAAAATTACATTGAAATATCTTATATTAATTTAAAGTTCTGTCCGCATTTACATCCTAAAAATATGACAATTTACTTGGTTTATTAACATGCGGTTATTAAATGATTACGAGGTCAATGTGTTCAATGCTGGGAAGTGCTGGGACCGCAGCTTGATGTACAGCTTTTACGGATAAATCAAGACCCAATCAAATTGCTCCATTGCCTGTCCGAGGAGCCGTATATTCAAATTTCATATAACAAGAGCAGATTTTGTAACAATACTGAAACTGACACGCCAATTTCAAAGCGATTAGCCATTCAAGACAAATCGAATTCTCTCAAGCAGAAAATCAAAACATGGCAGTTTGTTTTGATTTTCTGCTTTAGAGAATTCACTTTGTCTTCGATGGCTAATCGCTTTGAAATTAGAGTGTCAATTTCACTATTGTTACAAAATCTGCTCTTGTTATGTCCTATAATAATGAGCCATATGGCCCTTCCCAGGGATAAAAGGGTTTTAAGATTTGTAAGCTTGAAGTTTGGTGCATGTTATGTTACGTTTACTGTACCTCACGGCATCTACAATGATATCGATCAGCAAAGCATCAGGCATAGGTTTTCCCTTCTTTAGTATTGTAAAGGCCTTGTTGCCAAGTTTTGCTCTGTTTGTAAACTGTTAATAAAAAAAACAAATAATGCCATGAGTTGACAATAATTTTCAGTTATGATAAAGATAACAGAAGGAGTATTTTTACAATGATGCACTGAAATCTATACTGTAGTGCAAAGTCAATTCCAAAATTCCCAGCCAAATAATAAAAAATACTGACACCCCCATGTTCGTTGCAATTGTGTATCGAATAAATTATTATAAAAATTTATTATAAATCAAGCCAAATATGGATTACCATGATTGATGAAGCTGCAGATTTCAAGCTACGCGCTGAGCCAAACACTTTAGCCGAATCTGATTTCTCACTCTTTGATGATTCTAGAGCTTTGGCATCGCTTGGGCTGGTGTTCGTCGTTGTGTTGTCAATTAAAGTTTCTAAGACATCTAAAAATGAAGTTTTACATTCATACGCATTACATATAATGGAGTTACAAATCTGTGTCAAATTGAGTTTCAATGATCTGCATAGAACATTTTTGTGTTTTAACAGGCGAAAACAATAAACAATAAATGCGTCCCAAAGAGATTACATGTTTGCAAAGGAAAGTAGATATAATCAATAATCAAAAGATTCTACATAACTCCTTTGGAATCTTTCTCCTGTTTGCATGGTGTCATTGACTCAGCCAATATGGATGTATCGTTGTGTTGCCATTCATTGATAAACAATGTTCAAATGTTAACTGTAAGGCTCAATTGGCATAAGCAACCAATTTTAAGCTGTACATCGAAAAAACAAACCTCTGGTTTTGAGAAAACCCTAAAGGCTGTAACATCTGGTTCATTAGGCATAACTTCGCGATTATTCAGTTGATTTTTCAACAAAGGTGTCAAACTTTAAGTTGAAATCTCTTTATTTAATGCAATCAGAAAAAGAAAAAGTCAACCAAAAGACCCTCTACAAACGTGCAGCTTTTTTGAACACCGGTATAGACAATTTAAAAAATTCCATAAATTTTCAAAAAAAAGATTCAAAATTGAAGCTACTAAAAATCTGTATGCCTTAACTTCCTGAAATATAAAGCTTAATGTGTTGCTTATCCACAAGCTATATTATTTTACATTTTCCGGGGTGAAAATTAAATAAAAGTATGAGGCAAACCTAAAAGTGGCGCTGCATCAGCATCTAATTCGTTAGTTGAGATTTGTTTCACGAGCGCCTCATCCTTACTATCTCCTTCGTTTGCCTGCAAAGATATAAATGTGTAATGCTCTATGCAAAAAATAACACAAAGAGCTGTACTGTATAACAAGTGTAACTGCAGCTTAAAATGTCTTTCCAATAACAACGAAATCCAAGAAGCTCAAAAAACGTATGAAAATTTGCCGGGTGATACTTCAATTCGATATTTATTCATAGGATATACTAAAATACAATTATATGACCAAGGGAAAGCAAAAGCTTAACTAGCATGAGCCGTTTAACTTTCAAGAAACCCTAAAATATAAAAGACCTTTTAGCTTCAGTTTTCCCCTGCATTAAAGTCTTATCAAACCATAAAGACTGATATTCATATTTAGAAATGTAAACAGGCAAGACTTTATGGCTTTCACTATAAAAGAAACCTGTCAATATGATTTAACTACCTGTCAATACTTTCCTTAGAATCTGTTTTAATTCACTATGATACATTTCCAATCACCTATTTATTCTTCTCATTCCGGCATCAAGAAGTGTAAAGAAAATATTAGATACTCATGTTACATTAAAAACTTTCAACCAGTTTAAATCCGGACAAAACTAACTTAATGCGCGTTCACACCAAACTTAAACTGGACCAGCCAATGGAAAATTTATAGAGTTGAACCGGTTTTACTAAAAGTATCCTGAACTAATGCATACTGATTACTGAATAGTGGGGTTCCCACCAAACTAAACTGAAATTAAACTAAATCAAATTAAACTATAAAATTGAAGGTAAATTTGAAATAAATTAAGATGCTTAGTATAAGTGGGTTACAACAGAGGTAAATATTATTTACAATAATTAAGTATTTTTCTCCAGCAAGGAGTTAGGTTTCATCGTTTTTCCCTGTTCGACTTTTCAAAGAGGATTCACAAGAAATTTTGTTCCTTTTCCCTAGTGGAATATTGCAGTATTGTGAAGAATATTTACCCCTGGGTTACGAATATTTGTTTACGAAAACAAAATCTTCACCTTCTGTCCATCGTTAATTTCTTCCACAACAACAGTTTCTTTATTTTTATACGCATCCAAAGATTCTTCAACAAGCTCGTCAACATTCAAAGAAACAATGCGGTGGGCTGCAAATATAATAAAACTCGTTTTCATTGAACAAAACATTCATGGAATTTGTCCAAACTTTTATAAGAAAATGCAAATAGTTCATTCGAATAATAAAGGCCTCAAAGAAAGTTACAATTTGTATTGCACATACTGTAGTATTAAAAGCAAAAATAACAGAGTAAGGAGTATTTCCCCAAATTTCAACTACTATACTGTAACAACCAAGGACTTGCGGCGTTTTGTATCTTTCATGGAAGAAAGTTGATTTCAATTTAAAGCTACTAAGAACCAACTAAGACCCACTATTCACCTGTTATTACTCTGTCCATAAACGATTCAACCTTGTTAATATATGATTTTTAAAAACATTGCATCGTACGTATTGTGCACACCAATCCCGCATCTCTTCGGATATTGGTTATTGGCTGGATGTGTATGCTTACTTGGCTGGCTTACTACAGTACCACACGTCGTATCAGTTCGTCAAACCCCTCAGTCATGTGGCCAAGCCGTGTCGTATGGGAACTTAAAACCCCTCAGATCATGCTGGAGAATTCACATTAATGAACCTGCTACAAGTCTAGTGGAACCTAACCTGTGTAGAGATGCAACCTGGTTGTTTGTGGCTCTGGCTTTGTTTGTTTTGGTTTTCTGCTTGAGAGAATTCGCTTTGTCTTGATGGCAAATCGCTTTGAAATTAACGTGTCAATTTCACTATTGTTATAAAATCTTCCCTTGTTCCTCGTAACTCGAACTGTAAGCGTTGAGATGGAACCTAAATGGTTCCTATAGGGAAACATATCCCCTATGACCAGTCAATAAACTAGTTAAATTGGGGGAAGATTCGGTTGGTCAAACGCCACAATGACTGATATTTTGCAGTATAAGGTCTGCACGTAAAGACAATGTCGTGCAATAAAACCAAGAGCAAACTGGCAAAGAGCAAAGACAAACGTACACCAAAATAATGAAACAACTCACTTGCAACGATTCTTTGAATTGCAGATGACTTTCCACTGAAGAATTTGCCAACAACACTGATTTTCAACGGACATGGCGGAAATTCTGGAGGTGGAGGTGTGGGCTGAAAATCGAACGAATATGTGTTGAACAAAGTACAAAATTTAACACAAAATAAAAACAATTAACACATATGAAACGAAATACAATACAAAATATTTTGTTGCTCTGATTGTTATTGCGAGTAAACATTTTCCGTGTATTTTATTGCAGTTTTTACATACGCTTTAAATGTCTATTTCTCGTTTCTCTTTTAAAGCAATAGTTTATCATATATATTCATTGTATATTTTGTACTGTATTTCATTTCACATTTGAACTCATTTTTTCTCCATATTATGTCATGTTATGTCTAGATATCTAGTAATGAATGACTTGTTTACAAAATCAGCCGTTGCTTGACAAAACTAAACTTTTGTCAAGAATATTAAAATAATGAAACTTACTTCGGGCGGCGTGACAATCGTAAACATACGATGAAGAACATGACCTAGAATTGTGTTTTCGCTTGGTGGTGCCATTTTTGTACCTTCTTGGCAGTTTCCCCATTCTCCATCGAATAACTAAACACGTACACAAATAAAAAACATCACAGGTTAACATATCTTAAAAAAAAAACGAATTATTTCAAAAGCAAAATACAAAATGGGTCAAAAAGTAGTCCCCAACATATAATTTTTCTCGTCAAAAATAAAAGACGAGCATCGCTTGCTTTGAGGAAAATTATGAAATTATGAAAGAATAACAAAAGGTACTCCTTGGGGAAAATAAAGTGTAACAGAAAATTAACAGATAAGCATTGTTTTCTTGGGGATAGATATTGAAAAAGAATGAAAAAATATACTCCTTAGGGAAACCTAAATGTAACAGAAAATAACGAAGAAACATTGGTTGCTTTGGGAGTGATTGAGAAAAAATTTAAAAAATGTGCTCTTTGGGAAAATTAAACAGAAACAGAAAAAGCCGATGAACTTTGGGCAATAAAAAAAAGAAGAATATCGTTTGCTGAAACAAAACACACAAACAATCAAAAACATGACGAAGCAGTAACTGAACTGCAATACAATAATTTACGGCACCATAATTTACGGCACAATAATTTCCGCCAAAACAAACAACTAAAATAAGAGCACAACCAAATATAAATCTTCGAAACAAAAACTCCAAAAATAGGGGTATCTCATTGCCAAAGCTTTATCTGTTAATCTCCTTTGAATACCTTACCTTATATTCGTTAAAATCTTCCTCGTCCAGCAAAGCTTCCTTTTCTTCTACCGTTATCATATAGCTCTCATCAAGATGCGTGCTTTCCTGACTCCCCTGATAAAATAAATATATTAAGATTGCCATGCCACACGTGGTAGCAAATCACATAGAATTTTGAGAAAACTTTAAGAGATTTTGATGGAATTGAAGACTTTCAAATTATAACAGAAAACTGTGCCAATTTTTTAGTTATTTCCAATGAAACTTTTTATAAAATTGGAAGGTGTAATTTAAATATGATTTGATATTTATGAAGTAAAACGTTTTCAAAAATTCCAAACTGCTTTATTCCAAAATACAATAAAATGTATATACTGGGTGGACCAAAAAATGTCCAGACGTTTGAAAAATCACCGAAATTTGATTTTTTTGCGAATTTCAAAATTTTGTTTCTTTCTGACATAAAAAGGACCAAATTAATTTTAGAAGTTACCGTTAATTTGGGGGGGGGGGAGACGAACAAGTAATGACGTAATTTCCCTCTGAAAACCCTGATTTTGAGCTACGCTTTCTGAAAACCTTTCTAATTTCGATAACAAGTATAAATTTCAATACTTATCATATTTAAAACCTTCTAAAAGCCGGGCTGCAGAATTTGGTAAAAAATCCTGACAAAGGTTTGAAGTACAATGTTTTGTAACACTGTGTGTGAAAGTTTAATAAAATACATTGGTCCGTTAAGTACGCGAAGCTTTTTGAGCACCAACTGCACTGGTGTCCCCAAATCCTTTTCTGAGAAATAAGCTTTAAAAACAAATTATGCTCAAATGGCGCGAAAAACGATTAACTATGTACGTGCAAGTAAGAACAACCATAAGTCAAACCAAATGTGAGCCTGTTTGAACAAATCCCGAAGAATATCAACAAAGCCACATAATTAAAAGGAAAACAAATGCCCAGGCTTAAAAAAATATTAACTTCTAACCGCAAAAGTATGCACATAACGTTTAAGGTCAAGTGAGCCTTGTTTTATTTTGTAAAGTTCCTTTACCGCATTTTTCAGTCATTTTTGTTTAAAAACTTTGTATGTGAAACATGTGAACTATAAAATTAAATAGGAAAAACATGCAGTCCAATAACTGAGATAATAAGGTAGGAGAAAATAAAAACCTGGGGGTATCTATAACGTTCTAAGAAACAAAACAGAAATTAGTGACCCGATTACTCGGATTGACCCTTCAACTAATCCCACGTCCACGCACAAAAAAGAAAAAGTAACTTTCACTAACCTCGACAGGGTACAATGGCATCCCTTCAACAAATAACGCTTTCCATTCTCTCACCAGCTTTGGCGGCAGCAGTCTGAAATCCCAAAAACAATTTCAAACTGATGTTCTTAACAGTTTTAGGTATAAAAAACCTCAACACTTTTACTCCCAAAAAGTCCACACGGAGCAATGCTAAACAAAGTAAAACGTTTGACAAAAACAAAGTATTATTTTATTTTATTTATTTACAGACTTAATTGTGCATGTGGTTATCTATAGCATTACGTTGTTTTGTTTGTGCACAATAAAAATGCACATTATTCGAATTGGAAAACAATCCGGGTATGAAAACGTCAAACAAAGAAAACGCCATACTAACATAAACACACAAGACCCTAGAAACTCAACATTTACAATTATCTATGCACTTGAATACAGATGCAAATCTGTCAATATTTTATTTTACAAAATTACTTTATAAGAAATGATAGCTAAAGCTTGCTGATCAAACTGCATAGAAGACCTTAGATAAGACCCGACACGAAATCTCATGCCGCCATGAGGTTCATATTGACTGCTGCACTGGTCTGAACTACAATTTCATGCTGGCGTAAAACTCTAACAATTTATTCTCAAAGCAGAGCGGATTAAAACAAAATTCAATTCATTGCCTTAAGTGACATGTAAAAGTGTTGACGGTTCTATCAATTCAATGATTAGGGAATATCACCAGACTTTAATGGTGAGAACCGACACAAATACCAGGAAACCCTAGCCCGCACCATCATGTATAGATGTGTTGAAGGGAAAAGAATAGAGTACAGCCATAATGGGACTGGTTTTCAGACATCAAGAAATAGACGGGGGAAACTATATTAGACTGCACAAGACTGACTGAGAAGCGTGTTGTGTGATGAAAGCTGGTGAAGATGCAAAGTCAAAGTGCAAGTCTACGGAAATGGCATTCATAGTCACGTGAAATTTTCATGCCAATCTCATGTAAACTGAAGTATCATTTCTCAAATTTTCATACCGGTAATATGCTATTTTGCATCGGATTCGAATTTGCATGGTCTCATTAAAAGACCCGATCAACATTGCCAATTGACAATCGTTTCTCGTTTCTAACGCAATATGCTTCGTTTATAGAAATAGATTTGTAAAAGATTTGAATGGCTATGCAAAATCGCATCTTACACCGGTATGAGTTTTATTCAAGTGAAGGATTCCTACCAGCAAATGAGTAAGTATATAGCGCTAAAAAAAGGAACTTACTTCTCAGTCAAATCTCGATATTCACCAACTTTGCAAGAAAAATCAACGATATTCAGTAATATCTGAAAAATTTTAAAATTAAAAAATGATCAATTTGAGATAAGATTTGTTGGTTACAATTGTCTGAAAAATAAAAATATAGACGTTACTTCTTATGAGTGTTTACAGAAAACAGTTTATGCGCAAAACTGACATAAATTATGATGGGTCTTTCCCAAATTAGATGTCCCCACAAATATACGAACATAACGAGCCTGAGAAAACGATATATAAAAATGTCCTTTTCACGTCTCGGAAATCGAATGCTCTTGCAAATTAAATATGCATTCCCTTCAAGTTCGCATTGAGGAAAATATGTCGGAATTGTTGAGTAATATCAAAATTTAAAAACAGGTTAAAAACATTTAATCTGTTTTTCTCTATCATCTGTTCCTGATATAAATGAGATTCCAAACAAAAACGTTTTGCAAAAAATTATAACTGTTCTATCCTCAAAAGATCTTGGTGGACCTAATTTCAGAACCACCAACCTTCTATTCTACCCATGTAAATAAAAGCCGAATACCTTTTCTTTCTAAGATTGTATAATAAAGTAAAACTAATAAACAAAAGCACATAATCATTTATAACATCAAATCTAACGATATACTTACATCTTTACAAATGTTATAACGCTTTGCATATTTCTCTTTAGCTTTTTCAGCAACTATAGCATTGTGAAGCTTCATGTTGTTCTTTACTTCGCTCTCATACTCAATATTAGCTTGCCTGCACATCTCCTACAAAATTGAAGTCAACATGATACAGACATTGATACTACTCGAGGTTAAAGCAAAAACAACGAAATCTTTTAACTTCTAAAATAAAGACGTTTCAAGATTTGCTATCATTAAGATGTGACCCATTTTGGTTGTAATAGAATTGGCACATTAGAACGCCATACTGTACGTGGACCGTTTGACTTCCACGTGGTAATCATTCATTTTGCCCAAAAAAACAAAAGTAAAGCAATAAAATTCAAATGTAAACTCACATTTAAATCATTAAAATAAATATCAAATTCGGTTTATCTTTATTCTCTAAAGTGACGTTATAGCTACATTTTCTATCTTTCTTTTCAATTCGCACATAAGCATAAAATATACTGGATAGCCCGAAGAAATGTCACAACGTTTGCAAAGTTACTGTTGATAAGTTTGTTTTCGCTTGAATTTGATGCAAAAGGCTTTAGAGTTTGATACCTTTTTTTTCCTCAAAATCTACCTAATCATCACATACTCAGTGAAACCAAACCTTTTATAGCTCAGGGATCACTTGACATATTTTGGCAAACAAAGTATCAAACTTTAAGATGAAGCTTCTCACATCAACGTCAGACAAAAACAAAATTTTCAAATTGAAAGCTCCTCCACAACAGCCTTGCAAACGTGGGGACATATTTACGTGTTTATGTGTTAAAAGCCGCAGCTATAGTATGAAAAATCACGGTAACTGTATTATTGAAAGTCTAAATAATAAAATGTCATTGATAGTTAGTATATAGTTTCATAACAAATGAAAAGTTCTTACAGCTTCTCTGTCAAGCGCGTCTGTAAAATCTTTGAGACGCCTCTCGGTGAATTGATGTTCTCTTAAAGTCCTATAAAAGATGTTTTCTTGATAAATGTACAAACACATTAAAAATCAAAACAAACATATCCAAAATTATATCACTTTGTCCAGACTTATGTTCTTGCTACACTTATCTACCTTGAATATTCTTTAAGAAAACAAAATGCTAAACTTACTATGAATCTTAATCTGAAATATGAATCTTAATCTAAAATGTCAATTAATAAACCATCGTAAAAAGCATATTAAATTTTAGAGAAATGTCAATTCGAAGTTTACTAAGTCGCCCTGGGAATCAAAAAGGCATGTTGAAAAATTCCAGCCTTTCATGTTCGCGAAAAGAAACAATTTACTTGTCATTGTTATACGACTGACATGATTAAAAGAGTTGATAAATATCTATAAGAAAAATATTTATTTCTACTCCTAAATATATACAAAGATGACAACATTAACTCGTAAAAAATAGTAAAATCATTGAAAAAACTTCAATAAAAACCACCATCAGTACACACTGTAGTCCATTTTCTACCAATTCTGCTGACCAGAAAATATATTTTCACCACGATGTGTGCCAAATAAAAATTAAAACAACTTGCCTGTTCTTTTTAATGACCTCCTTTTCATGTCTGACATGCATCAGTTGTACAGCAATTCTACGTTCCATTTGCGATTGTCTCATCAGTCTATTGACAAGCATTTCTTCTCTGTGCGTTTCCTATTTAACAAAAAACGTTTGTAAGAACCTAGATACAACGTAACTTTTTCAATGGAGAGTGAAATAAAAAGTGCAATAGAACGTGAATACAGCAAATTTATAATATACTCTGCCTTACAAAAGTCCCTGTAAAACTAAACATAATAACAAAAGCTAATCGAAAGGAACCTATTTTAAAATATTCCAAAAATAATGCTAAATTTATTTTCAATGATATAAAATGTTAAAATAGAAGAGTAAGAGTAAAAACTCTGACCAAAACCGAAAAAAGAATAAAACTATGAAGCTAGAATTTTATCATGGACTTTTAATCTGATCTTTTTTTAGTGAATTTTTGAAAGAAGTAAGTGAGCTGGCGATCTTGTGCCCAGACTTGAGGTTATTCTAGAAATTGGCCCCTCTATATACTAATGCTTCTTACCATTGTTAGTTTTAGTGAAAATAAGTTTTAGGTCGATGCTAGTGATTCTTAGTATTCTGTGAGATTTTGTATTATCTGATGGTAAAGTTGTAATTTCTTCACATAAGTAAGCTGGCGCTAGAACATTTATGTCTTGGTACGTAACAAAGGTTGTTTCTTGGTGTATGAACTCCTTAATAAAAGGCAATACAAGCTTGATTAATAGTGGTTCAACAGATGTATTGAAAGCGGTGTTCAATACTTAACATAACAGTAAGCATATGCCGGTAGAAATAAAAAAAAACACAAATGACTCACTTCCTGTGCTTCGTGTGATTTAAGTTGTTCTACCAAAACTCTTCTCCTGCGTTTTTCTCTTTCCTGAAGCAAAAAATATAAAAAAAAACCACGTGCACCAAAAAATGTTTCGCCGTTTGCTGGGCAATTCTGCTCGTTACTGGGCCGTAAAAATAGCGCAATAAAATACTTTAAAGATTAACTTTAAAGATAAAGATTCTCAGATATCATTTGACATTCTCCGATAACTCTAAAGCACCTAAATAGCGAAAATAAAAATAATTTGTTTCTTTTTAGATTACAAAATGAATTGAAAACATTTCTACAAAAGTCCATTCCATGAATTACTGCGTGAAGTCGATCGCACAGATGCGTAGTGAAAGTCGCAAAATCAAACTTATTACTGTAGATTATGAATTGTAAATTCTAGATTGTGAATTCAAATATGTGAATTGTGAATTCTAGATTTTGAAATGGGAATTCTAGGTTGTGAATTGTCAATTCTAAATTGTGAATTCTATATTGTGGATTGTAGATTCTAGATTGTCAATTCTAGATTGTTAATTCTAGATTGTTAATTCTAGATTGTTAATTCTAGATTGTTAATTCTAGATTGTTAATTCTAGTTTGTGAATTGTGAATTAAAATATGCGAATTCTGAATTCTAAATTGTGAATTCTAGATTGTGCATTGTAAATTGTGAATTGTAGATTGGGAATTGTGAATTCTAGATTGTCAATTGTAAATTCTAGATTGTGCATTGTGAATTCTAGATTGTGAATTATGATTTCTAGAGTGTGAGTTGTGAATTCTAGATCGTGAATTGGGAATTCTAGATTGTTAGTTCTAGATTGTGCATTGTGAATTCTAGATTGTGAATTCAAATAAGTGAATTGTGAATTCGATATTGTGCCTTGTGAATTCTAGATTGGGAATTATGAATCCTATATATATATATATATATCGTGAATTGTGAATTCTAGATTGTGAATTCTAGATTGTGAATAGTGAATTCTAAATTGAGAATTCTAGATTCTAAATTGTGAATTCTAGATTGTGAATAGTGAATTCTAAATTGTGAATTGTAGATTGTGAATTCTAAATTGTGATTTCTCGATTGTGAATTGTGAATTTTCAGAATAGCCTAGTAAACGGCAGAACCTTGTTGGTCCACTCGCTATAGTTTCAAAGTATTCAAATAAAACAAAATTTATAGCTCATCTTAGCACACGTGATAATAGCTGTCGTAAAGTTTACTAGGCTTTTTCAAAGTTGCATACTTATTTAACAAAGGCTTGGATAAAGGTAATCTGAACAAAATAACAAGTAGCTATTAGAAAGAAATGGCCGATTTTCAGCAAATAGATTTTCATAATTTGGACAAATGCCTCTACAAAGGCTGGAAAGAGAGGTCACACTTTTTGCAGCCCTGAAATTAATTTTAAATACCTTTCTTGCTTTTGCATCCTCGTCAAGACGCTTTCTAATTTTTGCAACATAGTCTTCGTTCAATGCAGGCTAAAAAGAATCAGGTTACAAAAAATTAGGGATACAAAAAATATGCAAATTACAAAAGTAGCACTGCTTCCAAAAATCATGAATCAATACAATCTGGCCTCAAGAAAACAAAACAAATGAAATGATCATTGTCTCACTAAATAAAAGTCTTAAAGAGAGTAAGTATTATTCCCCAAAAAAATTCGCTGAAACAAAATTCATATTTTCTACCGGGTGTCCCAAAATAAAACTATCTTCGTTTGCAGAGCTGTAGCTAGATATATGACACTACAAATTTCAAATTGTCCACAAAACGACGCCTGGAATGCAAGCTTAGAGTTTTTGATATCATCTAGTCATATTCTGCCATGCTTACCCGTTTAAAACTTGAAATTAAAACTGCCCTGACTCGTGAGCTTTCAGGTCAACTTTCCAGTCCATATTTTGACATTAAAACAACATGTTTGCTTTATGGCGACTTGAGAGTTTAAAATTTGAAAAGATTGACAGATCAAACTTCCAAATCGAAAAATATGTGCACGTAGGTTGTTAATGACAAAACGTGGACTTGACGGGGACTGGGAAAGAATGGCATTCCTTAATCACAGATCAGATGACTGGATTATATCCCAAACTTTTCCTTTCAAATGTTGTTTGTGCGCAATTTGAGATTTATAGTCTCACGGGTTTCACAGATCTGAAAACGAGAGGTTCTGGGTCACCCGGTAGATTTCCGGAAACTTTAACATTACAAAACTCTGAATTTTAAGACAGTGTACTTACTTTTGTTAAAGTTCTGTCCATGTTTGGTCCTGTCGTGTTGAGGAAAATTTCAATGTCAGTATTGACACCACTGTACAAAAAATGAATAAAAATAATTTTTATCGTTTCGCAATAACATTGAGCTCAATATTAATAACAATATTTCTAAAGGATAATAACAACAATAATAAAAATATTCATAAAATTACAATAACAGCAGCTGCCCTCCCTTATTAGGCTTGGCTATACTAAAGGAAAGCCAACGTTTATGGCCTTCTCAAAGAGATAATATAGTATTTTCAGCAGTTTGCAGCAGCATAAATCTTCTAAACTTTGGAAAACAAGGTATCAGACTTTCACTTAAACTCTACACATAAGATAAGCAAAGAGTGTGTAGACTTTAACTAAAACCCAACACAATCTATACAGTTAAGCAAAAACAGAATTATCAAAACAAAAGCTCCTCCGCAGTAACTATGCAAGAGTGGGGCGATTTTGGGGCCACTAGGGATGTCTGAGGAATATTTCGATAGATCTCCTTCAGACGCAATAAACGATTAGCTAAAAACTATAAGAGCAATATGACTTTTAGAAGGACTGCATAATCCCACAAATAGACAATAGGAAAATAGAAAAGAATGTGACAGCTTGACGATAAAACGTCACAATTAAATAAAAAATTACAAGAAAAGTTTGTAATAAGTTCTTTTATGCTCGTTCGAGGAACTATTTAGTTCCAACGGTTCTCTCTTCCCTAATTTTGAAATATGTTTATTCTCATTTATTTCTAACTCTGCTAGGCCTCCTCTTCGTTTCCCAGTACGTGGAGTGTTAAGTCTTTTTCAAAGACGCAGGCAAAACTATATGGTAAAAGTGAAAGTTGCAAACACTAAATAGCTATTAAGTCTGAAATAAGTAGAAAAATTTTCCTGGTCAAGTTCCGCAAGAAATTTTTAAAGCTCACAAAATACAGATATAATTCAGATATAAACTTAAAGTAAAGAAAAATAATCCGAAAAATAAAAATTGCCAATTTTCTGCATACATGTATGTTGGAGCGTGCTTCACATTTTGCAAGAAAACTTCTTTGACTTGCAAAAGCTCAGATTTTAAAGCTGCCAACTTTGTTCATGTATACCATTTGTAAAGTTTGCACGCAGGCTAGCCTACTTTGAATGAGAAAAAACTAACAGATTTTCCGAAATTTATGATATTCCCTGAAATGAAATTTTTGATTTGTTGCAGAAAAATTTCTTTCCTTGACTTAAAAAAGCTATCTTTAAAGCTGCCAACTTTGTTTATGTTTACATTATGTATACCATTTGTAAAGTTTGCACGCAGGCTAGCCTACATTAGATGAGAAGAAACTTAACAGATTTTCCGAAATTTATGATATTCCCTGAAATGAAATTTTGATTTGCTGCAAGAAAATTTTGACCACATGGGCTTTGCTGATGGGAATAAATTTTCTTGCAGGCTGTTCTCAAAGCTGTTCTGTTCTGTTGTTCCCAAAACTGTTCTCAAAGCTGTTCTCAAAGCTGTCAAGCTGTTCTCAAAGCAAATCTTTAAAGAAGTTTTAAAGAAGCAAATATCAATAAAGTCACACCTCCTATCCATGTCCAGTGGGCTCATCGGTGGCGGCATTGACTTCAAGGTGTTTTCGAATTTGTTCAGCTTTGAATAAACGTTCTACGAAAAAGTAATGAATTAATCCATAGGTATATCAATAAATAAATAAACCAGCTCCAAGGTTATATGCCTTATTTTATCAGATCAAATTGTCTTTTCACTACTACACTGCTGATAAAACAAGAAATTATCCAAGAGCAAGTCAAGTTTGACTCAAATTTTATATAACGCGTGGCTTGAAACGATGTAATTAATGTAGATTTATCATAGATTAAATCAAATGATTTAATTGATATCATTAAATTTGGCTTTACATACGTGCCATGTATGAATTGAGCCTTACAAAACGCAAGGTTAAAAACAAGGCCGACCCCCAGGGGGGTGACACCACTGAAAATCTAAACTGGCGTTTACTCGGCAATTTCACATTGTTTGACAATTCCGTCGGCAAAGCTGAGCTTGCTATTCATTGGCAAATTTCTAATTCAACTGGGCAAACTTTGGTGACACCCCCTTCCAAAATTGTTTGGGGCCAAACCTGCTTCTAAAAATGATAAGTTTGAGTATGTACACATTCGCACAACAGTTGCATTATAAAAAATAAAACATGTAGATAAATAAATGCAGGTTATATTTCTCATTAGACTTGCTACAAGTCGCTCTATAAAATAAAATAAATAAGATGATAAATAAAAAATGAAATAATAAATAAAATAAAATAATAGAAAATGTTTTTTTTTTGTTTTTTTCTGATTTATTTATTCATTTTTTAAGTTTTATTTTATTTTCTATTTTGAGCGATACTAGTAGCAAGTCCAATTTCTTACCTGAGCAGTTCTTTCTTTCATCGACGCTTCCCTGCTTCTCGCGAATTTCTGTCAAAAAATTACAGAAAAAGATACACCGGATGAATAAAAAACTACTACGTTTGACAAGCTATAATATAAAAATGGATCTATATATTTAATTGTATCAATATTTCTTTTTCTACTTTTCACAAATTTCTGTCACGAAATTAAAGGAAACAAAACATCTCTACTCAAATTTGACAAAAATAATTTTCACAACGTTTTGAGCATACACTTTTCATCATACCGGTTGATCCAGAATCTACTATCCCCAATTTTAGTCATCTAAACGTGATTACAGACGACTCAATGCTATCTCAAACTCTAAGTTCGCCTTTCGGACATCGTTTTGTATACAATTTGAGATTTGTAGTCTCGCGGATTTTAAGCCACAACTCTACAAGATAGCGTTTATTAAATTTCTATCTTTTGGAGGGCTTTCACTGGAAGGAGGCGTTTAAAAGTAGAGGGTGTTAATTCGAAGCATTCAAATATTCTACAAACCTTTGATTTGAGTGGCTTTGGAATTTTGACAGTTGCCTCGTTGATTTTCTGCATTGTTTCTTCCTGTTTTTCTCGTAAATTCCTTGACTGAAATATTAAAAAAGGTTTCCAGTGACATGCAAAATAAGAGTAAGAATGACATGAGTGTTTCTGTTTCATTACAATGCGTCTCTTAATTTTTTGGAAGTGAAATTTCTTTAGATAATCTTCATGTACCATACCAAGTGAAATTAAAGACAATGAAAAATAATATGATTAATGCTGCAGGTTTTAAAAGCACAACGTTTTGATGCTCCACAGAAACAAACAATTTCCCAAGTTAATTCTTTAGATTTTAAATTTCCTTGATCTCCCTTGTCGTACTCGTACTTGAAATCGCCATTCGTCAATTCAATTTAATTCTTAACTTCATTTGTAGAATATAGTTACAATGAGTAAAAATTCAGTAAAAATTCTACGCGACACTTGCTTATTTAATTTGGGCCGCAAAGTAAAGTGAAAATACAAAATGTAACAGTAACAATTGATATAAAAATGAAACAGTTATTAAATAGAAAATAACAGCAACGAAAGCTAGATAACAAATCAAGATTATATAAACTGGTAAATAATTTGGTTATAATTGAATTACATTATTTTCAGAAATTTGTGGTAAAAATTTTAGGTAGGTTCTTATCAGTTGTGGTTTTTATTAGCGTGTTTTTTACTGTATGCTACATACTCGTTGCAAATTCTGCTCTCTTGATTTTTGCTGATACTTTCTTAGCTTGTCTTCTTCTTCCATTCTGCAAAAATTGATATTTCAATTATCAATTTGTTGACCGATGACAATACTATAAGATCATACCTATCATAAGAATTTTATTCGAAGAATGTGATATTCAATAAAATGTATATATATATATATTTAAAATAAAACGAATTCTATACAACCCAAGAAAAATCAAGCTGTTCTAGCTCAGGGCCATTAAATAAAAAGTTCAAAAATTTCAAACGTAAAGGAAACAATTCCACGCTTTACTGTCAGTAAAAATATTTTGATCAAATGCATAGATTGAACTTGATTTGAAGATTTAAACTAAACTGAACCAAAAAAAACACCCCAGAGTTTCTTGATCGGTGAATTCCCTAGAAAAAACTGCCCAAAATTGTGTCCTCTGATTGTTTCAACATTTCTCATGTAAAAATCTGACAATCCCCAACCTAGAAAAGCATACCAAAATGAATGGGGAAAAAGGGAAAAATCGGGTTATTGAGGTGAGGGTGTATAAAAGCATTGCTACTAACTTTTCTCTGAGCGCTTTCTCTTCCTGCTCTCTTTGCCAACCATGATATTTTTTGACAAGATTATCAAAATTGAGATCTACCTGTCTTGGTACCAAAGTCTTGAGCCGCTGTTTTAAAACAAACAAAAATCCAAATAAAACATTTGACGAATAGTCTTTCTCTTGATTTTTGTTTCTATTCGTTCCTCTGTCATTGTTTGTAATTTTTGTCCGTTGTTAGTTGCAGAAGAGATGTGCGTGGACACACCCTCTTGAGATTTTGTGCATGTATTTTATTAGACTGCGATAGATTATTGCACTAAAGATGGCGTGGAAGCAAGAGTTATCCTTAGGCAACACATTTACCAAAATGGGCATTTTAAACCCTAACTTAGGCAGTTCTATTTGGAAAAAGGGCCGTTCTAAACTTTTAATTAATTATTTCCACGAATAGAGAAGAGGTTAATGTCACTTTAATTTCTTCTTTGTTCTCTTCTTTATATTCACTCCATCACAGAAATTACTGCCATTGCTTTACGCAAATTTCCTTTGCAATTTATGACCAAATGTAAACTTTCATTAAAGATCAATAGGCAATGAGAAGCAAACGTTATGGTCGTTTTTAGTTAATCTGAAGGGTGTGGTCGCAAACAATTTCCGAAAAATTTCAAAAATATTTTTGGGTCGTTTAGCTGGCTAAACCATCTCTGCAAAATGCAAAGTTCTAAATTTCCCATAGGATGACCCCTGGCACGGAGAATGCTTAACAAGATTCTACAAAACAAAAAAATTCACATAAATGGGAATTCCGTGAAATACTTGGGCACATTGCTAGAAGTTCCAATCCCTCAATTTTCAGTTCAGTTGTTTACCATAATGTACTGCATTGTGGAGTAGTTTCATTAGAATCATAGAGTCTTGGAGTCACCCGTTTGTAATGTAATTGGGTTAAAAAAAATGACAGTAAAAAAAGTGAACAGAATAGAAAAGATATGATATATATGTCTGATAAAACTTTTTACCTCTTTGTAAAGATCTGTTTCTATTTCACTCAGCTTTGCAGGTCCAGATGGTCTCATAGTTTCCATAGCTACTCCAGTCAAGTTCAATCTCTGAAACAACAACATGCAAGCAATGGTTGAGTTTCAGTTTTAAAAATACTCCAAGAAGACACAGCAATAAAACCCTGCATATGTTTGCCAAAACAAACAATTTTCAACAAATAACATGTAGTGCTTCATAAGGAGCTAAATTTACGTACTGTTTTTCTCCCTAATGCAATGAATATCTGAGACAACAGTCTTGTTGCAACACCAGGCTTCTCTTCTATTATGTCTTTAGCCTGGGAAAAATCAAGGTAGTTAAACACTAACATGGATCCTTCAACTTAAAATGCAAAGAAAAATGTTCTAAAAAATGCTTAATTACAATTATCATATCTCTGAAAAAGTGAACATGTTTCTCTAAAAAATATTTAAATTTGCTGATGGCATTGGCATTTGTTAATGGCATTGTGTATGTGTGTCATCTTGTTTTAAATCAAAATAAATTGGCATTTCCCAATAATGTTAGTTCTTAATTATTTTTACAGGCCCTTCATAATTTTTCTTTAAAAGTTTCCAAGTTAGTATCTTTTTAGCTCTGCATGTATATTGTTCTATAGGCAATTGTGGTGTGTGTTTCTATTTTTTGTTTTCCCATCACCCATGCAGGATGGTAGGACACAATGAAAATACATGGGTGATGGGAAACCAAAAATAAAAAATACACACCAAGATTCCTAAAGCCTGTGTTTATGTTGAGAACATTTAGCAGCTGGCATGCATCTAAGTCATTTAACAGGTAATAACATTTAGCAGCTGGCATGCATCTAAGTCATTTAACAGGTAATAACTACTTCTAAGTATATAATAGAGAGCAATAATTTTGGGAGATATTCCATCTATCACAACTGTTTTATTTTTTAAATAAATTATGTTGCATTTATAATGATAGCAAGCAACAAGAATAAATGTGTTTTAATAATACTTACAATGTTGGTATCAAATGGAATCCCAAGCAATGCCATTGTGGGTTCCATTCTTGTAAAATTATTGAGTTTAGAATCGGCAGTGCTGAGAAAATAACCATTAAATATCATACAGTACAGGCCATTCGTAACTTAACATAGCAAGAATTCTTACAGATTTTTATCAGTTCTTTGAAAGGCTGTA
>JAYJMH010018072.1:0-20572 GCA_036873815.1 Phacellophora camtschatica
TCTTGTCAGAAAATGTCAAATTTTCATAAAATACAATAAAATCGAGGTCGAAAATTTGGTTGCATAAGCACTTTAAACTTTTTTTTATTTATTCAAATTAATAAGCTTTATTTTTAACAATTTTGCGAGGATTTCTCAAAAATCAAGAAATTATTATTATTATTTAAATTGTGAGTTGTTAAAAGTATTCAGGTTTCATTTCTTCCAAAAAACTATTTTGTTGAATAGACTTGTTTTGCTTTGTTTTGTTTAGTCAAAAGTGATGTCCGAATATTTCTGTTGCGCTATGCATACTCCAATTCGGCCAAAAAATAATCAAAACTCAAAATTAACCTTGGATCAATAGTAAAATTTTAAAAGATGATGAGAATTCGTGATCGTATATTGAAAAAAATGAAAAAAAATAAATCTGAAAATAATGCTAAACGTTATAAAAAATTTAGAAATCGGGTATCTAACGAATTAAACAAAGCAAAATGAATTACTTTCAAAATTATTTTACTACAAATTTATAATAATATAAAAAACTCTGGTCTTGAATTAAGTTGATTATCTCTAGCAAAAGATGTGGCTCTTCAAGCATAAATAAGATGGAAGACAAAAATGGAAATCTAACTTCAAACCCAACTGAAGTGTCAAATATTTGCAACAATTTTTTCGTTAATGTTGCTGATAACATAACTAAAACTTTACCCAAAACACCTAAGTCTCCTCCCGATTACCTTACCAATAAAAACTCAAGATCCATGTTCCTTCATCATGTCACTCAAATAGAAATTGAGGAGATAATAGCGAAATTTGACTCATCCAAATCTACTCCCTACAGCATCCCCATAAATCTATTGAAAACCCTAGGACCTCATATCTTCCATTAACTTGTTAATCAGTCATTTCTTGAAGGAATTTTTCCAGCTAAACTAAAAGTAGCTAAAGTAATTTCACTTTATAAAAATGGAGAGCCCGAGGTTACCTCTAACTACAGACCAATCTCTTTGCTGGCAATTTTCAGTAAATTATATGAAAACTTAATGCACAAAAGGCTTCATTCTTTCTTTATTGTAACAAAATAATATACCCCTTACAATTTGGATTCCAAGAAAATCATTCAATTGATCATGCATTAATTTGCATGATTATTATCAGATGTACTCTTGATAATAAAAAAGGGTGTGGAATATTTATTGACTTGCAAAAGGCTTTTGATACTGTAAATCATAACATTCTACTTTCTAAGCTTGAACATTATGGTGTTAGAGGAAATGCACTTGCATGGTTTAAATCCTACATATCAGACAGAAATCAATACGTTTTGATCAACGGTAAAAACTCTGATATCCTTAAAATAACATATGGTGTTCCTCAGGAATCAGTACTCGGACTTCTGCTCTTCTTGCTGTTTATTAATGATTTGCCAAATGTTTTAAAAAAAACTGAGATTCTACCTTTTTGCAGATGATACAAATAGTTATTTCGAGTCTGAATCATTAGATAAGCTTGTTAAAAAAGTTAATACTGAACTTAAATATGTGAAAAATTAGCGAGAACGTGTGGTGTCCTTCCAACAGGTATTTTGATATGTATTTATAACACTTTATTTATGTCATTCCTTCAGTATTGCATTGCTGTTTGGGGACAAACATTTGCCTTCTTTATAGAGCCATTATTCAAATTGCAAAAAGGAGCAGTGAGAGCAATCTCGCACCAAAACCATATTTCTCCTTCTCTTCCTATTTTTAGAGATTTAAAATTACATAGAATTTCAGAAATTTTGAAACTCAAATTATTAGCTTTTGATTGTTAATCAACAAATGAGCTAATACCCCTTTGTTTTCACAATTTCTTTTCTCTAAATTCATCTATTCATTAGTATGCAACAAGGCAGCCCATTCGAGGTGATTCGTTTTTGACAAAGAAAAACACACTACAATATGGTTTGAAATCCATTCGGTATATGGGGGCAAAGCTATGGAATGATTTGCCAGTAGCAATTAGAAATTCTTATTCGAAATGTTTATTTAAAAGGAATCTAAAAATATAGTTAAATATATTTACAAAACTTGCTTTAAATGCCATTGCACAACATCTTAAACTCATATTTCAAATCTTTGATTGGCCAATTTAAATACTTATTTAACCTTGACTCGAAATTAATGGGTTTTATGACTTAGTTTATCTACTTTGAGAGCTCCTCCTTTAAGAATTCTATAATATGCAATACCAGATATCTTTATTTCATTATTTACCATTGTATTACTTTATCATGCTAATTTTGTATTATTTTTTTCTTCTATTCGTTGTATTTGTTGGGTTGTATTTAATGTAGTGGAATTTGAAATATATATTAATTCATTCATTCAAGGTAATGTGGACATTAACATATTGTTTAAAGGCATGTTCATATAAAACGCTGAGCAGATCTATATAAATTCTGGCACTGGCAAGAATCGAACAATTTTACATCTTGCACCTATTGGCATGAGTAGTGGCTTTTAACTGAAAGTGTCTTCTATCTGCAAGAGGTCTAAAAAGCACTGTCGAAAAATAGTAGAATGAGTAACAGATGTGAAAATTTGTGTATCTCTTAGTATCTCGTGGCAGCTGAATGAGGATTTCAATCCGCTTCGGAAGAGTTTATCTGCAATGTATCTGGAAAATAGCGGACAAATAAGGTAAGATATCATAAAGAGTGCATACGATAAGAAACGGACAATCCAGGATTTGTCACTGCTTCCTTCATATGTAAATCACGTTTGAAACGTAATATTGATTTCAAAACAATGAAGAATAGCGGATGGTCAACTGACGGAATAATTTTTTGGATTCAGACAGCATTTCCCGAACAAGTAGGGGACTTTTTGGAAAATGAAGAACAAGACACAGACGATTTTATTGAAATTGATAATGATGAAAGTAGCGAAAATGAAGCAAAATTGTGAGGAAACGTTGCGGGACAAATACATTTTTACACAATTACAGAAATAAATAAACATTTTTTATAAGAAATACCTTTATGAAGAAGCATTAATGTAAGAAATAACTTCAATGACAAGAAAAAAAGAAATTGAAAAAGTTGATAAGAATAATATGGAACTTCTTCAAGGAGCTCCGTGTAAATGTTTCTGATAAAAAAACATTAATGATTTTCTCGGCATAAAGAACGCATGCTAACTAACTTTCGTGCCAACTTTTCACTGAAATTGGATGGTATAGGTAAGTAAAAAACATTGTCCGATAAATTTCTTGGTCGAATTCGTTTCTGTTAACAAATTTATTGACAAGTTTCAAACATTATATGACACTGAATGTTATTTCCGACGTCTTCGCCAAAACATTTTATTCACGAGAAATAAAACGATTTTGAAACAGAAACTGACCAATCTCTAACGGAATCTCTTCTTGACAAACTCACTACTGTTGAAGAACCATACCGATACATTTTTATAAAATTTGTGTTTAAGTCTGTTGTAGTTTTTTATATGTTAAAATAATAATATTGCTAGTTAAAAACGACATATGAAATACCTAACTAGTTATTGAAGCAGAGCAAAAGTTGAATTGACGACGGTGTCTTTATTTTCATATTTGAATGAAAAATGAATGAATCGTTTTTAGCAGTGTGTGCAATTCCATTTGCATTCAAGAGAACTTACTTGCTGGTAAAATATTCTCTCGGGAATAACATAATAAAAACAATAAAAAGAAACACAGATTGGAAAATATTTTTGAATAATATTCTGTTTAAATTGCAATTTTCCATGTTTTTAAAATTTCCGTTCAAATGGATGAAGAATAAAAAATCTGTCATTAGCTTGTTGCTCTGCTTCAAGTGATTGTCAATTGTTTGGTAGGCTATTGAGTATGAAGCTCTAGTTTCGGCTTTATAGCAAATCTCAGGTTTAAAGATAAATATATCAACAATCAATACATTGAACTTAGCATGTAAGATACTAGAGTTTATGTTACCGAGTGAAGGTCATTTTTACGGTAATGTCACACTTATCTATGAAATTTCTTCAGTACCAGGAATGATCAAACGTGGCATCTTTTTGGGGTATCCAGTAGGTCGATAAGCCTTTACAAAAAAAGTAGAGTTTCTCTTGAAAAATAAAAATGAGGAAAAAAGAAATCGAAAATCTTTATTTATAGTACCTGGTGTAGTATTAGCCCAATAGTTTCTTGTTTATAGTCATCTTTAATAGATGATTCCAGCTCATCTCTCATAACATCAGATTTTATCAGAAGTGGTCTTGCTTGTCTAATCTGCAACAATAAAAAAATTGATATGATCGAAACAAACAGAAAATCTACCAATTAATTAAAAAATGTGGGACGTTTGCCAGGGTTCATATTACTTACAAAGTATTTACTTTAAACTTTAAAAGATGAAAAGTAAACTTTGGAATAAAAACATTCCGGGTGACCCACACAAACATTCTCTCTTTGCAGGGCTATAGCTTGAAATCCGTGAGACTAAAAATCTTATGTGCTACTGAAAACAAATTTCGGCCAGAACCACTGGAAATTGAAATTGTCCTCATCTGTCAATTCTAAGGAACGCCATTGAATTTTAGTCCATGTTTTGGCATTAAAACAACCTGCCAGCTCTAATTCAGCCTTGGGAATAAACATTTAAAAATATTCAAATTGTGGCGTGAACTCCCAAGTACCAAAGGATTATACCAAGGGATTATACCTCAAGCCCTAAGTCAGCTCTTCGGGCGTCATCACGCGGATTCAAAGCTACAGCCATGCAAACGGAAATAGTTCTTTTGGTCACTGGGCATTTGTTCAAAATTAATTTTGTAGGAAATGTATTCGTGCGCACACAAGTATTTTTACTTTCGTATTTTTATTCGCAAATTTAAACGCACACATGTAATTCGTGTTTTCCCGGCAGTCGAATTACAACTTCGAATTCGTCGCGTTCTTCTTAATCATTTTCGTCCACTTTTTCTGTGTTAGTCACTCTCAATATTATCGCTTGATCGGTCAATAAACATGGTTGAAATGTGTGGAGCAAGAGATGCACTTTCGTCATCCTTGGACACACTTTCTGTAGTTGCTCCATGTTCTGTTGCAGATATATTCTCCCCCTACTTTCGTTTGCTTTCGTTATCTAGTTCAAGAGGCCTGCTCTATTGGTTCATCGTTGTCATTTTGGCTCCACGATGATGAATTGAAAATTGATCTTCTTCCGTTTTTACTGGCGTTGCTAACTTTTAAGGTGGCTAAACTCATCAAAAATGGGTTTCATAAATCGCAATTTCAATGGCAATGATTGACAACTTGGCAAAATTATATTCAGTTTTTGTCCATGATCCCTGATAACTTCTGGGAAACAAAATTAACGGACTATTGACCATTAACGGAAAAACTTCATGAAGAGACCGTGATAATAAACACAACCTTTCATTATTCCTCGAGAAAATTGCAAAGACTTTAACTGTTGCGGTTGACCTTAATAGCTCATCTCCTGTTCAATAAGAATAATTTTTCAATATCATAACAATATCATAACAATATCATTAAAATATTGTTCTCCATCAAAAGAAAATCGAATGGTGCGCGCTCTGTTAATAACTCAGAATTTTTGGACTCATCCCTGCATGCTCGAGCGCCACCACGCAGTGAGAGAAGAAAAATTGCAATTACTAAAACAAAAAAACTATATTTTCGGTAGTTTTAAGAATAACCCTCTCCCAATTTGCGGCAACCTCTAACGATTCTGCAAGATAAATAAATTGACATACTTTCAATGCATTTCTGAATGCAAGTTTTCTCTCATTTTTGAAATATTCTTCATCTCTAGGTACCGGCAAAGAGCTAAATAAAAACAATTAAAAATAACCATCATCATTACTGTATGATACTTGGAATATGACATTTTGAATATTTATAGAATAATACAAATTGAGGAAATAATACATAACAGAATAGATAATACATTTGGCCAATACGTTTTCTCCTCAATTGAATGGTTTTGCCAATGATTAATGTTTAAATATCTGGATTTAAAAATACGTTGAATTTGTCATTTCTCGCCAGAATTAAACATTTTTTTTATTCTTGAGTGACCGCACATGACATTGAGGTAGCTTAATTTGTCTAGCTGGAGTAACGCAAATGATATTTTAAAATTTTAAACGATACGAGTGTTATTGAATTTGGATGCTCTACACAGATATGCTGGATACAAACAGTTTTCAATACAGAACATAGATATATTGACATAATTATTTGTTTCTAAGGTGTTTGGTAGAGAGAACAGAAATAAAACTTTTAAATGGAATGCGTTTGGTGGTTGTAATACATAGTGTAGTAGTGGGGTAATAGTTACTCTGGGTACCAGACTGTCTTAAGTTAGCTCGAAGGAAAAAATGAGAATTTATGTCTTGTGGTGGAAATCAGACTTGAGAAAAAGCTGAAAGTTCACATTGCAAAACACAACGAACAAAGAGAAAGCTGCAAAGAAACAAAGAATTCAACTAAAAAACGGCAATGTCTTCGAGTCCAAACCCAACCGAGCAAAACCCAACCAAGAGTTAGACAAATGTAACTAAAATAACTAGAATATAACTAAAAAACGGAAATTATCCATATTTTAGACGCACATATTTATAACTACATCGATCAATGACCTTAATATTGATGAAATTCTCGTCATCTAAATAATAAATTAACTTAGAAATATGGCGATTGATTGACAAATACTATTTACATTTCTTCACATTTTTATGAACGTTTTTTGCATTTATTACGCTGTTTTAGCGTGATCTGTCGCACACCTACCAAAAATCAAATGGAAAGGACTGGTACATATTTTATATTTGGTGTATATCAAAAATCGAAAATGCTTTCATCGCAGCAGCCTACAAAAAACTATTTCACCGCATTAAAAAAGTCTACCGATGGAGAAGAGAAAAAAATGGGAAAACATGATCAAGAACAGAAGCCAGGCCCTCACGCAAAATTATAAAATCAAGAAACTATTCCGTTAATTAGCAACTACTCGATCGGTTAGTGACTAAAAAATCGAATAGTGACCTTCCAATTGAGTAGTTGCTATTCAATAGAATGGTCGTTGTCCAATCGCTTAGTTGCTATTCGATCAAGACCTTCTCCCGAAATGTTTATGGAACTCATTATTGAGTATGGAACTCCTTGATATTGAATATGGAACTCCTTGATTTTTGGTCATTCCATGTTAATTCAATCAAGTAATTGAGCCTCATATCCTTCAAATTAGATAAAAATTTTGAATACCTGTCAGAACCAATTAGGAAATAAAATCCTGAAAATTTCATCGTAATATCTCGATTAATTCAAAAGTTACAAGCTGAAGTGTTGGGGTAATGAGCCACGATCCACATCCCTCAAGCATTAATTTTTAATTAACTTCCTTGTTATTTGTCCCGTGGGGTTGGGTGATAGCTTTTTTTAAATATCTTGTTGGGATGCACCTACTGCCATCATTATAATATCAACAACACCTACCATGCAAACAATATAAGCCTTTATCCTACTTTTAGTTTTTCCCCCAAGACCCCAAATTTTTATTTTAAATATTTTGATTTTTCAGAAGAAGAAACAAAATATAGTGTATGCTAACATTTTAAAATTTCAATGCGCTACACATTATATTTGCAAAGTTTAAATACGATATAGAAATGACAAGGACTCGATGCAATTCAAAAAGATTCATTTCCATACATGAGGTTTCTTTTTTGCAGTCCTCACCCACACCCCAACACAAAACTAAAATACATAAAAGGTAAAAAAAAAATGATCCATATAAAAAGAATCACTGGACACATTCTTATAATATTTGTATTGACTTTATATATAATAACATTTTGCTACACCTGGTTAATCTCGTTTCCCTAAAGTGCGACATGGTCTGATATGGTACCTCCGAATAATTACATTTCCAAGATGACTTCAAATAGTTCTTTTTTAGTTTTCAAATAGTTTTTAGACTATAAGTTCCTCCAGTTTGAGGGTCTACTTTGGTAAGTACATCGCTCCTATGTACAAGCAAGATATCATTTCTTCCTGGATAGAAGAAAGATGCAGCAGGACAAGAAGGATACAAAAATTTCACTTCATTTGTCTCTTCCTTCTCGTCCAAAATTTCAACTTCATTTGTCTCTTCCTTCCTGTCCAAAACATATGATAGCCACCATTTTCCATCGTACTCACAAGCCATATCTCATTCCGTGGCAATATATCTCGTGTTCCATGAATGCTGGTGCTAACTTGTTTGAAAGAATCAGATGAAGAATAAAGCTTTGTTAATACCTTTAATTTCGAACTCTTCACTGGCAAAAACGAATGGAGTCTTAATGTTCCATCGATTGTCTTGCTTTGTGCAAGTCTCTCTCCAATCGCATTTTCTTCCTTTTCATACTAAGCCTTTGGAAAAAATTCAAAAGTAATGGAATATTCTTTTTCCCATTCAAATCTGCTAATTAATTCCTGAATCTATGCCCATAAATCTCAAAAGCATGGTCCAAAACCTTGCTCCCTTCGAAAACTGGTGCAGTGCCATACGAGTTGCAATTTCAAGTGTTTTCCGTCCAACAAACGTTATCTTTGGGCAATATCTCCAAATCATGCTATGAAGGGATTTATTTGGATTTTGGGTTGTGTTTCTGTTGCATCGCTTTAAAAGGTTTTCTTCAGTAAGTCGCCGAAAAATTGGAACTATCTTACGACCAACGTTTTCAGGAATTGTTTCATGCTCTTTATGATGCTCTGGCTTTTCTTCTTTGCAATTGCCTTTGCCAAAAACACCATGACTTTTCACCCTCTGGACAATGAAAATGCCTTGGATTCTGTCTGAAGTTGACAAATAAAGCAAAAGTGCAAATATTCGTTTCTTCATTATGACTATGTTACCTGCGTGATCTTTTATCACACGCCCATCGTAATTTTGAATTTTCAGCATTTTCGCCTTTGTTAATTTTCCTTTGCCTGATATGGACTCTTTCTGTGCTTTGCATTCTTGCTTTAAATTATTCAATGCAGTTCCCATCCTTTTTGATACATGGTTGCCGTATTCCTCCTTTTAATCTCAACACTATCTCCATATACATTCTACTCAACAATGTAATTTTAGGATTTACTGTCACCATCAGAGAGCATTGTGTACCTCAACTTGTGCTTTTCAACTGATCTTTCCCAGATTCTCCTGGCACTAGGATGTTTCCGACGAAGGGTCTGTCACTTCATATAGGGGGGGGGGCTTGAGGCCGCTATGCAAGCCGAAAACGGGGGGTCCTGGGCACTCCCTGGAAATTGTTTTGCAATCACGCTCTTCAGATTGGCTAAAAACATGGCAAAAAACGACAAATCAGATTTGGACTAATTCGATGTTCGATATTTAAGAATTTTAGAAATTTCATCCAAGGATTTCAACTGAGGAAAATGCATTGAGGCAAAACATTTGAATCATTTTGCCTATGGATTATTCATTGCACTTTTGCAGAGACAAAATGATTGAGCCAGTATTGCACAATACCACTGACATAAATAATCATCCCCGTTTCGGATCAGACAACGAAACTTAAAATCATTCAAATTGATTTTCATTTTTAATTTGATTCAAATTGATATCAGCAATTGCAGTCAAATTTGCTCTCTGTTTGGTCTTTAGAAACACTGCAAAAAGTTTTTGTTTTTGCTAATAATGCATGCAACTGCATTTTTTATAAAGTTTTTGTCCCATTTTTAATTGGTCAAACTTGATTATGTACTCATCTCATTGAATTTGTACATAATGAGCTATTAATCACCCAACCATACCAAGTGGGGACAAATAGCAAGAAAATAAATTTAAAATTAATGTATGGGGGCTCCTAAAAATTACAAAGGCCTGCAAAGTGTAAACTGTAAACTTTTGAACCAAAAAAATGAGATATTTTTATTGTTAAGGCAAAATTTTCAGCATTTTACTTTCTCACTGGCCTTAGCTTAGCATACAGGCCAAATTTCATGGTATTCTGTCTGATGAGGAAGTAATAAGATTTAAAAATGTTTAATATCATATGTGATTGATTTGTTGAGTTCATGGAATATTTTGTTGATTTGCTACAAAATATAGTCAAAATATTGCCTGAAAGCTTTCGTTCCAGCATTGTAGAGAGTTTCTGTGTCTTCGATTTCTTCCTTCAGTTCTTTTAATTCTTTGCAAAGTTCCGCTTCGAGGTTCTTTACTTTCTTTGAATTCGAAAGCAAGTATACATTGTCCATTTTACTTTTTCTGCCCAGTAGGCCCTGAGCAACTGATGACCTCTTGCCTCCAGACCGTTGCTAAGGAGCATATATAAAATCCGGACCATAAATACTTCTACTTTTTGACTCGGCAGAACGCATGCTCAAGGCCTCAATGTTGGGAGAGGAACGATGGAATGGAACATGAGAAGATTTATTGCAATCCCCAGGGAGGGGGGGCACCTTAGAATGTGCGTTTTTCAATAAATTCACCTGAAAATGTGTGTGTTTCTAATAAATTTATGCGAGAATGGGTTCCTATTTTGAAATTTCACCTTTAATTTTCTATAAAAAATAAATGACATGACAGCCAATCTAGCGATCCTATATATCTTCATTATTTCGATGTACCATAGACGGAAATAGACTATGCCAGCAATTCTAGCAGTCTAAAATTTCTAAATTTTGCTGAAGAGATCTTTATTTCCAGTCACTTTTTAATTTCATTAATGCAATATAGGTAATTTTCAAACCAAAAATAGATCTTGACAGCCATTCTAGCGATTTAAATTTTTAAAATTTCGCTAAAGAAATTTTGTATTAGCAAATCAAATGATTTGTTTACATATGACATAAGTTCGAAAAAAGAACCAATCAGAGCACATTTCAGAGCACATTAATGCTAAATCCAAATTCTGCTCCTTAAGAACTTTATGTTTCTGCGTGGTGGAAATGAGCATAGAATGTGTTTTCATAACATTAAGGGGAAATGTGTTGCCTTTTATCCACTTATCTGATTGTTTTATCCACTTATCTTATCTGATTGATGACAGAGACTAGTGTTTTCAGCATACATAGATATTGTCGAGTTTCAGACTGTTGATTTAAACATTTTAATTTTTTGAATTTTGTTCTTTGGATTAAGATTGTATATTTTTGGATAGTCTATTAAAAATAGTATTATAAGTACATTTTATTAATAATTTGTTTTCCTTCTCAAACTTATATACTTTCACTTTCAATTGGTTGGATTTGATTTCAGAATCTCCAGTGTCAACCATTGCAGCCCTATCACCAATCTTGGAGCTCCTTTCAATTCTTTTAACTTTCCCTCCAACTCATTTAAAAGATGATTTGTTTATATCACTATATCAACTCTGGAGCCTTCCCGTCGGCTTGCTTGCAACTTCTTTTTTCGAATCATCACTGTTTCATTTTCGTTTTCACTTTTCAGTCTTATATCATCATCGTCTGCAGAAGACAAACATGATTCCGTTCCGTGTCTTGCTGCGGCATCCTGCATTTCAAATCAGCAACCCATCAGCTATCCGAGCTTCATTACGTTCATCACACCTTACTGCTCATTAACAAAATAAGACTGCTTATTTTTCTTACTCTAGACATGAAAAGCATTTGAGTTGCAAAGAGAAGATATACCTTAATCGGCATGGGCATCCACTTCGTTTAGTCCTTAATCACACATCGCAAATTCGATAATATTCTTTTGTGTGGACGTTGTTTTTATGCTTCTCTTCTTATCGGTTGAATTTAATACTATCAAATTAATAGGACAGTGAGCCGTCAAACATGGGTTATACTTTTTATGGCAAAATCAGTGTAGTTATTGGCTGAGTATAAACAATAGTTTAGACCCTTTTTAGGGGCTATTTCAGATTGACCTCGTTTTACAATATGGGTAGATTCATAACGTCTGTCATGTAAAGAATCAACCAATCATTACCAATCCCTTTATGAAATCACAAACGAAGAAGGAATGCTAGAGCTGAGCTTACTCGGATTACACTTACTAAGCACAGTTGCTAAGCACAAAGCACAGTTGCTAGGCACAAAGAAAAGTTGCAAAACATAGTTCTCTTTTGCAAGCCATTTCATGAGTAGAAGATTAGGAAAAGTCATAACCATTGAAAAATCAGAGCAATAAAAACAACTCCTTTTAAAGACAATAACTAAAAATGCAAGGAAAGCGCAAAAAAAACACAATCATAACGTTAGCTTTGATTTTATCAAATCTCACAAGCATAACGTTCTTATTTTGCATTATTGTACTGGATTACCAGTTAAAGCTCTAGATTACTGGATCACCAGTTAAAGTACGACGAGTCCAGTTAACGAAGAAAATTCCAAGTTTAATACCAGTCGGGTAATCAAAGACCATTCAGTTTTTTAAAAAATATGATTATTCTAATAATCAACGACAACATAAGTTCTAAAATAAGACCTGTTGGGTAATTAACTACTCTTCAATTTCTGATATATGACCAGTCCAGAAATCAACTATAACTCAAGTTGGCTGATTTTTGTAACAAGTTAGCTGCTTTTTATAAACAAATTATATTTTAAATGGGTTGTAGGAAAAGTTAAAAAAAATTCTCCTGGCCACAATCAAAGGCCAGGGAACCATCACATTTAGAATGCCCAGTGGAGGCAGAGGTTAGGGGGAATTGAATTGATGGGGCTAAGCCACCTCTGGAGAATTTAGCTATTATGTGTTTGCAAGGCCATATATTACCAATAGGGACTTCGTTTACAGCTTTGATGGCAGATAGACAAAATGTACTATTTCACCTTTGCTTGTCATGAAATATAAACTTATAAATATCACTAAAATGAATACAATATCAGTCAATATGTACGCTTTGTATAAAAATTCTGATAACGTTCTGCAGTTAACAACATGCTAGCATTGTGCTATAGTTACGCCAGGCAGAAGTTTGCATAACTCCGCATCGTTTCTGATTGCCAGCTGTAGAGGACGCGGAATTATCCTTGTTTTCTTGTTGTCTCTGGCTGCATTACAAGACAATTCGAGAATCTCAGCAGGAAAATATTCAAGGTAGACAGGTGCTCTGGAGCCAACATTTTCAGCGTAATTGCCCTCCCTTAATGGCTTGTGAGTACGTCCAGGGAATTGAAGTCCAACTCTTTACTTCCGGGATCGTACCTTAACCTTGATTTTGTGCCTTTACCACGTCCAGACATGTTTGCTTGCCTGCTTTACAAATTTATATATGTATAAAACTACTAATTGTTTTTACAAATTTCAACAGGAACAGCTATGACGGGTAAAATGCACAAGTACAGATCTTGTAAGAAAACATTTTGGATATTTTGAAGATATTATCGAATCATCCATTTATATGCTGTTCGCTTTGGACACACATCTCTGGAGTAGAGGATACTAGCAACATTAGCTTAAAGTGGATATACAAAACAATGCAGGCTTTAGCATTAAGCTGTGTTTATTTTGTTTGCAAAAAATTAAAAAAATATAACTTGAAACGACACACACACAACGACAAAACATCAAAGGCAACCACCTAAATCAAAGATAGTTTATCTAATTAGATTCAAAAAGTAGTACATAGTTTCATATTGTTTCTTGAGCTCCTAACAAAGGATTTGTGCAATGGGTGGATTGCATGAAGTTAAATATAAAAGGCTAACTGAAGCTAAAAATTCAGATTGTAAAACAGCAATTTGTTGAACAGCAGAAAATTTGTAAAACAGCAGAAAATTTCAACAAAAACAAGATAAATAAAGGAGAATTGCTTGCTTTGCTATGGACCTTCATATTTTACTGCAAACACACTTCAGACTGATTTTGCTGTGTGCAGAATATATCGAGAGCACATTTCAGATAAAAACAATATGGCTAAACAATCAATCTGTAACACATTGCACAATATTATTTCAATATTAAAAATAACTGTTCATGTTTGGTCTCTAATTTAGGCAATATACAGTAAAGAGATGAGTACAGTGAATGAGTGAACATGCCTATAGCCTGCAAGTCTTGAAATTAATTGTTTCCAGCAGGGGACACAGGTTATTTATATCCACAAACCCAACAAACTCAACAAACTCTTCTGGTACTCATTTTACGGACCTCAGAAGGAAGTCCACTTTGGAAAAATCTCTGGGATTCAAACCACAGTTGATTAAGCAAGAGGCAAGAGTGCTAACCACTGTGCCATGCTCCCTTTATTACACACAGAGAATCTTAACAATTTTAACATGGACTTGGGTGATGATGTATCTAATTGAAAAGTGATAACCAGTTACACCAGTTTGATTTGCGTTTTTTTTTTTTAGCAAGGTGCAACTGTAAATAAGAAAGACAAAAAGGGACAAACAGCCCTCTTCCATGCTGTTGAAGGTGGTCACATTAATGTTGTCAAATTGTTTTTAGATTGGGATGCAAATGTTGAAATAAGGTAATGTCAACATATTTTGTTAATTTGTTCTTAAAGCCTGGTCCCATAAAATCGTAAGAGTCGCAAGAACATTAAGGGTATGTTACTGATTCCTTCTTCCATATTCCACAGCTATAAAAGGCAGAATGTTTCCATTCATCTGGAAATGGTTGGGACAAAAAGCGATCATGCTATTCCATCATCGGTTTTGCACTTGAAAGTGACACAGAATCAACTCTGATTGGGTGGTCACATCAATGTGACCGTATTTGAACAATGATGTGAGGCAACAAGTGTTTCCATTAAAATTTTCTTTGATCAGGAGAATCGGAACAGTCAGGAAAGTTGAAGTGAGTTAAACTTTTCCAACTCTCATGATTCACAGTTGGCACAGTTTTAAGGATCATAAGAAAGTGTTTCCAGTAAATTGGGAACACAACACAGGCGATTATGAGACTGTCACAGACAGGTTGCCGATCTCACAACTCTTATGATTCTATGGGAACTAGGCTTAAAAAAATTGTTTTGATGGCAGAATTTACTGCTGATCTATAAAAGTAAACTATACAGTTCTTTTTATTTAGGTTCAGACCATTTTATTTTTAAATTTTTCTGTGCAACTACCCATTGTCGTAGTTCCTTTTTTTTCTCTTTTTTGCAGTTCCCTTTTTGTAATTTGACTTGCCTGCAAAGGAGGCAGCTACAAAAAAAGTAAATAAAAATTTTCTCTACTAGATTTCCTAAAATGTCAAAATGTTATTTTTAGACAGTTGCATACTTCATTGACACCACTGATGATTGCTGCAATTGAAGGTCATGCTGTCATTTTCAGTATGCTGGTGGAATATGTAAGAATTTTAACATTTAGAAATATTAAATAGAAATGGATCATGCTTCTCTGCAAGAGCAATTGAGGCAAACTTATTTAGAAGAAGGAGAGGATTTGATGTGAAATGCACTTGTTCTCACTGTTGGTGTTAAAGAAATGGGATTTGTGTTATATAACTCTTTGAATATTACACATAGCTTGAAGCAGACGCTTCCAAAATTTTATTTGGAATTAGGTGAAACTAGGAATTCCAAACTCCATGTGCAAATCAGACTATATAGAATACAATATTTGATCATAACCTAAAAGGTATTTTATGAGAAATAGAAATAGACACTGGATGAAAGTTAAAATGTTTTAAATTCTACCTTCAGGGGTAAATGCTGATTAAGGCCTCATGTACACAAGAAGTATGTTTAGCACATTAAGCAGTTAATAGAACTAACTTTTGTTCTGTGCACATAATTTTTTGCTCAGTTCTGTTCCGAAAAAATTTGAAGATGAAATACGCCGTTTGAGCATATTGGTCATTCTTATATTTCAAAGTTTAAATATTTTATGGAAATATAATCAATGTGAGCAATAATCATTGTGAAAATATAATCAATTTTAACATTACAAACATTCTCCTCAAAGAAGAAAGGCACATTTTACTATTCATGTGTGCGTTCTGTTCTACTCTACGGTAGTGAAACATGGCCAGTGAAAGAGTCTAATAAAACATCACTAGATTACATGCGGCTAGATATGGCCACTCTTAGATGGATATCACATTTCAGCTTGAAAGACAGGATACCCTCAAAAGTTTTTCTTGATAGATTAAAACTAAGCCTAAGTGCCCTGCGAAGGAGTCGCCTATGATGGTTCGGTCACGTGGAGAGGAGACAACTGGGTGAAGAAATGTAGCGCGATCGAAGTTGAAGGAAGAAGAGCACGAGGTAGACCGAAGAAAACGTGAGAGCAAGTCGGTGCAACTGATCAGCAAAGTTTAGATTTAAGTCGTGTCGTGGCGCAGGATAGACTTGTGTCGAAACGACACTCGTGGCGCCGTAAACAAGAACTATGAAATATTAAGTTGAGTTGAGCTCTCCTGTACATGGTGCCAACATTTTTTTTATTTTAAGGCATAAGTTTTATATGATTTTATCTCTCTGTGGGGTCATCAAAACAATGGTCATCAGGGCTTGCAGAACGGTTGAATCGGCAAAAAGAGAGTTGCGGAACACATAATTCGACATGGTTTCATCGTCGAACAATGAAATTAGCCACCGCCACAGGGTGCGGAATTCTACTTTAGTTTGTCTGGAGTATTGGATTTGCATACAATTTTGACAGATTTCGAGAAGTTTCAGGGAAGTTCGAGAAAGCCAAGGATTTATCAAAGCGAGAAGTTCTAGAAGTCCAAGAATTTCTAGCAAATCGAAAATTTCTAGCAAAATGAGAAGCAAATTTCCACCAAATACGGTTTAGTATTGTCAACGAAGATATACAAGGTATAGCTTTTACATTTTGCTTATATTTCTGGTATAATTATGTCTCTGAAGAGATACAACCTGCTGCTTGAGAAAGATACAGCCTGTCGTTCCAGTTGCCGTCGCCACCGCCAATGTCAATCTTAAACTCCCTATTGACTGGAGTGACGTGTCGAGAAATCAGAGGAGGCAGGGAAACAAGGACTCGTGTGTCAACAAGAACGTCATATCCTTTTGTTTTTGATGTTTAATTTCCAAATGATAAACTGAAAGCGTGCAAACGTAAATCCCTGAGGAGTTCCTGAAGTTGTCTTTAAGAATTTACATCGCCACAACTGTACACAACTGTATGTTTTCAGTTTGCAACACAACACAATGGCCGTTCCCAGTAAAACTAGTTTGCATTACCAAAGGTGTTGCCATTTTCCGTATTCTGAAATAGATTAATCTTGTTGATATGGAAAAAGTAAGAAAAATTGCTATCCAAGCAAATGGGAAATAGGGTTTATTTTGGCGAGTCAACTCCCTTTTCATGGAAAGGCAGGTTTCAACACCTTCCCCCAATGAACCCTTCTTGATTATTTGATTACTTCAAAACAGTTATCTAAATTTGGAAACATTTTCGCTTTCTCTACAGAAATTTACAGTTCCAAAAGGTACTGTACTGTATAAGTAGCCAAGTGGATACAGTACAGTATGTCAAAGGTCTTTTTTATTTCTACTTGCAGGGAGCCGAGTTAAATGCTAAATCTCAATATGGCGAAACTGCTAAAACTTTAGCAAACAGATTGGGTAACATAACAATTGTCAACATTATTGAAAATCAAATCCAAAAAGTCGAACAAGTGAAACTTAGAGGTGAAGCAGGTGCGGTATGTTATTTTCTGACCCCTACATGATAACGGATTGTTTCATTCCCATTGAGAGTTGAAGATAGTGGGGTATAACTGTATTTTGATCATTCCGTACTCATTACTTGTCATGGTTTGCGCAGCATTTTTAGATTGTCTTTAATTTAGAGTGAAGCTCCGGAGGAAAATGTATCGGAATATCAAGGAATATTTCATAAAAGTAGGATGAGATGTGTTGGATCTCGTGTAACTAGAAGACCTTTCTGGGATGAAAAAGAAACCGGCACGAAGAGCAATCCGGTTTCAGAAAGAATCCGCCATTATAAGCAATCCGGTATCGTGTAACTCTGGGGTCTCAGAAACAAAGTTTCTTAATTTGGTGACGTACAGAAAATAATTGACTATCGTCTGGATTTAGCCATTACACAGATTTTCACTGCCGAAACTCAGTGAGCTTTTTACTGATTTTAGAGGGAATTGCACCAAACTCATAAATTTAGAATGTCCCGATCAACATGGTGTAGAATGTAACTATATTTCTTTTAAAGCCTTAAAACCTATATTTGCGTGGAATTTATTGCCTAAAATACTACTTACTCCTCATATCGCCTAGGTTTTAGAACACAACCTATACGTCTTTGATTCACTTTCATGCCTCAATACATACAAAGAAACAGTGCGTTCTTTGTCACAACTAATTACCCCCCCCCCCCCCCGAGGGATGATATACTTCAACTTAAGATAATATTTGATATACGTAGGGCTAAAATGGCCAGACTAGTTTGAAACCCACTTCATACGTAAGCCTAGATGTTCTTAAAACCAGTCTGACACAATCTTATCACATGTACAGGTCTTTTTGAGAACGATCTTTGTGTCAGAGATGGTCCAGATAAAATTGCAAGACTGGCAAAAGAAGCAAGGTATGTTATTAAGCATTAATCTTAGTTTTCTCAACAATTTTCATATAATAGTAACATAAAAAGTCAAGGGAACAGAAGGTCAGGGACCTATTGAATGAGTGATTGTACTTAACGTGCCGGCCTGCGAAAGTCTCGAGATGACTTGTTTCCAGTAGGGAACACGGGTGAACATGCCGCATCCGGACATGGGACCGCTGGCTTAAAATCCGGACATGGACGAGCTGGTCAGTTGCCCGAAAGGTTGACCATCCAAGTGTTGACTCGCCTAGAGCACGCTTAACTTCATTGATCCGACAGGAACTGTTCAGCATGCTCAGCCACTCGCTTCATAAGCCCTCTCTAAAATCCCTCTCAATTTGTCACTGTTTATTGTGTGCATTGTAGAATTTATCGTGTGCTTCCACTGTTAAGCAACTCACTTGCAAGACCGATCCACTCATTAATGACTCTTTGGAAGAAGAAAACCTGACACATTTTTGAGTTACATTGTTTTTTGAACGTTTAAAAACTGTTGTACAGTTTAAAATATACATGGATTACTGTCTGTTTGGCTTTTAAGTAACTTGAAAGTTAAAACCAAATGTTTCGGACGATAAAACTTTCGGACAAAATTTTGTCCGAAACTTTAATTGTCCGAATTTTTTTTGCATATTTCTATTCAAAATATATCTGTACCAACTGCTATACCGGTGAATTTTGGCATAAAATTATGCCTCTTAGCCAATTTACAACTCATTGCTGGTGGAAGATTCACTTTATTTGCTGAAGAAAACTGTTTTTTTTCCAATCATGCAAAATGTGTCCGAAAGATTTTTATCCGAAGTTATTTGTCCGAAGCTTATCAGTTCGAACGTTTTCGATGTTAATGTATCTTCTTCTGGACTAGAGAGATTGTGGTTTGAGCATACAAAGGCTATCACTATACGATTCGTTTTGGAGACAAGCTGCATATTTCATTGCTCTACTGTACATTGTACATTTTTGTGCATTTTATTTATTATATCGTATAACATTTTATCAGGCCTCCAAAAATTGAGGAACAAAATGGTAACAATTTACTGTTTTTTTGTGCTCTATTTCAGAGAGGCATCCAAACATAAAGGCAAAAATGTCGTACGCAGCCGAGACATGGTGTCGCCTATCGATGCGAGGGATTATGAGCCAGTTGGGGAATCATCATGGCCTCAGTCAGGTAAGAGGATCTCCTCCGCAAAAATGATTCTTTTGAGTTTTTAGTTTCTCCTCCTAATATTGGTAGTATGAATAAAAATGTCTTGTCCCTCTCACAGGGCTATTTCACGAAGAAGCGATCTTGAATTATAACTAGAAAGATTCTATTTTTTGACAATGTGTTTTTCTTTCAGAATTCCTAGCTATCGAAAAAGAATTTGGCGAAATGGTAAGTCTGTTTACTTAATCTGATTTCATATGAAGGGTAGTTTGCCTTAAAAACAAAAGGAGATTTTTCATAAAGGGAGATTGTAAATTTTAATTTGTAGGTTTCACTTAGCTATATTTTATACCCACTGTAAGAGTGAAATGCTAATAATGTAAAATATCAAAGTTCTTCTTAATTATTGGATTTCAGGCGTTGACGGAAAAAGACAAAGAGTTTTCACAAGCAGCAACAAGTGAAGAAGGTATGAAATAGATTTTAATTTTTGCGATTTATCACTTTAAAGAATAGACTTCATGCTTTTAAGGCAGCCAAGCAAATCACGATGAACGAAGCGCAAAGTTTCGTTCTCCATCTTTATTTTGATTGGATTGAGTGCACTCGTTGGTAGGTATCAAATCTATTCTATCAATCACAAATTACATTGTTGTGTGCAAGAAATAAATCTTTTGCTTTACAAAATCTGCCAAAGTTGCCTTGTTTGCTCCCATAGTCAAAGTTAACAAAGGCACCTTTTGTGGTGAAACAAAGGATTTCGCAATTGCTTTGAAAAGGTTTCGCACCATGAGTTCAATCATCTTTAAAATTTGGTTTCTTTGTTTCGAATAAGAATATTATTTTTGTAACATTTAATTATAAATATTAACGATAATAATGAGCGACGTTTCGATGTCA
>JAYJMH010018083.1:0-20572 GCA_036873815.1 Phacellophora camtschatica
CAAAATGTTAAACCCCCTCCCCCGTTCCCCCCATTAGAACCCACCAACAATTTATTCTTCCACAAACTCTGGGGATATGAGAGGGAGGGTCCGGCAGTTTTATTGTTGATTTTAGAAGGGGGTGCGACAGGTACACTATTATTTTATTTGCAAATCAAAATAAAAGGGGAGGGGTTGCGGGGCATGTCAGGCCTATGGGGGCTGGCCGTGATAACTAAATAAACACTGACATATTGTACCCTGTTTACAGCTGGGTCTATAATTACTACCTAGGACCAATTTAAGGGGGCCTTTCTGTAACCCATTTTCACCGTTGTTGTACAAAAATTCGGGGTGGGGCAGTTGAGAGAGAGGGTGCGGCAGTATTTTTTTTTTTCTAAAAGGAGGGTGTGACAGGTACAATTTTGTTTCATTTGCAAATCAAAATAAAGGGGGTGCGGGTGTGGGGCATGTCAGGTACTCTTGATCATGTACCCTAAGATTTAACGTTTGTTAAAAGTTATTTACTAACGTTTAAAAGAACGTTGGGAGAACGTTTTTTGCATGCCAACATTAGTTTGAACGTTGGATCCGGGTTGGACATTTTGACGTCCTATAACGTTTGTCCCAACCCTAAACCAACGTTCATGCAACATCCTTCCAAAGTTCCGTGTTACCTGGGATGATATTTGAACCTCGTAGGAAATTAGCCCTGTAGTCCCTGACGCATTTCAATCGTGTAGACAAATGCACTGCAGAACATGGGGTACTCACTGCATATAACACCGGCTACGCACTTGCTGTAACATTTGCCGGGATTCCAGCCATCAAATGAGCACTCGTTTAGATTGTTAACAGACTTGTAGTGTGAACATCTCAGATTGGTCATAGCGTACTGCTTTCCTGCTCTCGGTAAGCAGGTGTCTAATGAATCCGCGGGATCACTAAAGACAAATGAACATGTCACTTTAGTGGAGTCACAACTTATAGCAAATTCATATTGATAAAGTATATATAAGCCTATCTAGGAATATTAGTAACTTGCAATATAACATTATTCAGAAAGATGAGTGCACTGCATCAAATGAATGAATAGTGCAATCTATATCACATGTTTCGCAGGAAGTTTAAACTTACTCAAAGCCGAGCATTTTGCATACCACAGCAGCTCCGTTTTGATTCCAGTAATCCCCGCATATGTAGCCATATCTGGGAATTTGGAGTTGGACGGCCCCTCTGTTGGTGGCCCAGGAATCGGTGACGTTAACCTTTATGTCACCTTACAAATAATAGCAGTAATAAACAGATATCATGTTATTCATACAAAAAATTGCTTAAATATTTTGGAAGATAAACAATAAAGTATTAAAAGAGCATAAGTATGCGGTTACCGAACTGACCACTCAACAAAATGTAACAAATTTTCAAGGACTGTGTGCAGGCTAAAAGTCTAGTGGCATATGTTATCACACACAGTGCAGCCAAATTTTAACACATCATGCAAACTTGCTGAGCCCTAGTAACCACACAAAGATCTCTTTTTGCATTATGCAACTTTTTTACTTCAATAAACCTCCTTTGATAATCTATTAACACTGTCAAATTGAAGTATATTATATATAAGCTTGTAAATAAAATACATCAAAAAGTAACCACATTATAAGCTCTTAGAACTTTAGAAACCACAAAAATGCTCAATTTCCTAAGAAAATTACCATACTTCTATCACCTTGCAAAGTTTAGTAACCACAATTCAATTATGTAAAGGAATACTCCACATAGAGGAATATGTTATCACTTGCAGTACAATGAAATTATAACATATCTACATTATTTGTAATTTTTGAGACCTAGTAACCACATAAAGTGCTCTTTTTGCTTTATGCAATTTGTTTTTACTTCAATAAACCACCTGTGATAATCTATTAACACTATCAAAGTGAATTACAGCAAATATAAGCTGGTAAACAAAATACAGCGAAAAGTAACCACAAATCAGCTCTAAGGCTATAGAAACCACACAAAATGCTAAAATTCCTAAATAATAACCTTATTTCTACCACTGTGTAAAATTTGGTAAGCACAACTCAATGTTGTAAAGCGCTAATGGGATATTGAAATTAGATGGTATGGGTAACCACATTTAAGGTAACCACATTTTTGACTCCTACTTTGAATCAATTTATCTCTTAATTTAGGAAACCACTAATAACAGTTCTTTTTGGAAAACATTAAGACATTCTTATCCGCATTGATAATATGTATTAATTTTTAGGTAACCACCAAAAAGCTCTTCAATTGATCATTTTTGTCCAGATACCTATAAATGTCACAAAATAGGGGATAATTTTTGACAATGTTCAAATATCACAAAAATATTTGGTAAAATTACAAATAAACCCATGCTCATACTTGCTGATTTTTCAGTTGAATCATTCTCGTCATTGACTTGCAGCTTACCAATTCCAGCAGTCAAAACTTCAGCATTTCTTACATGATCACCTGGGACATCTTTTTGTACTTTCGATACATCAGCATTTCTTGACTCATCACAAAGATGTTGAGATGATGAGGAACTCATTGCATTGTTTGCAGAGGAAGCTTGGTCTTGGTCTGATGTCAAATTTGTAGCACTGCCCCCCCTTTGCAGCACTGTTTCAGAATCGCTAGATACGTCCACCAAATTGTTTTTTTTCTGCTCTGCATTCAGATAACATGTGTTTTGAATTTGGTTACTTGGATCCATATTTAAAGGATCACCCTGCATTTGTTGAGTGTCTTCAGCAGCAATAGAATCATTTGCATTGACAGAGATTTGAGTTGATTCAGCAGTAGACATTTTCTCATTGTCTTCTTTTCTATCCCGTTTGGTGGGAAGAGATGCATCACAACTTTCATCTGCATCAACAAAAAAGCAAATTCCCAAAATTCGAACAATCAAATTTTAGCCATTTCAAGGAGTTAATCATACACTTTATAATCAGTGGTGTGGAAGAGTGGGTATAGGGGAGCCCCCAGCACTTATACAGAGTGAGGAGCCCCATTCCTGAATCTCATTTAAAACATGATGTCATATAAATACATGTGGAAACCTGGAAATAAGTCAATTTGACAAGAAACCTTAAGTTTGTTTTTGCTACACTCTTTGTATAGATTATCGTCTGTAACGGCAGACTTTTGAGCAATATTCTGGGGTCTCAGAAACTACATGCTGTGACATAAAAAAATGCAGTATTTCATGGAGAAAATGTTTTAAGGACAAGTGTTCTAGTTTTAGCTTAAGTTTCAGTCACATGCTCTCTCCAGGTGTGAAAAAAAAATTGGCAAAAATGCGTATCTATTCCCTATGTATTAAGTCAGAATTTGAAATTAATTCAAGTTCAAAATGCATCCTTACCAAGCTTGTGTTTCTTTTCTGTTGACATAACAGTTGAATTGAATTTTTTGTTAGATGCACTGTCAATTTTAACTTTGACTGCCATTTTATCTCCATACTCATTGCTGGTCAAATCCACAACCATTGGTTGATCTGATAGTCAAAATGATGAAAGTTATAACTCTTCATTTTAAGATAACGACAGAAATTTATTGTGTAATCTGGATGTACAGCATCAATAAGGGTATTATTGTCATAAAATCCCAGAACAATGCAAAAAACATATTTTGTTTTTTGTTTACTGAAATTTTAATTTTATACATTAAAAAATATTTCTTGATTAAAATATCACAGTTTTTCAAAAAACCTAAACCTTCACATAGTAAGTTTCAACAATTTTACCAATATCTGTAAAAATTGTCACAAAAAACCTTGGGTTTCAACTATGAGTGTTTTTGCTCTCAAGAAATTTTAGTCTTGACCATAGCAAATAAATGAATTATATAAGACACCATCTTCCAAGTATCAACAAAGATTCCAATAATAAATAAAAATCAACTGGGTTGGGACTTCCATGGCCAAGCCCCAGCAGGTTAAATAACAAAAACACCATGTCTCCCTGAAAGATTGTAAGAAAATACCTTCTCCCAGATTATGTTCACTGGTTTTATCAATCAAAGCAGGCATTTCATTATTTGTCTTTGCACTCTCCTCCAGTGCAATTTTAGATAAGTCTTTTGCTTCAGTCCTATCTGAGTGCTTGGTGTCAATGTCAGTGTTACTATGTAAATCATTTGCTGCATCATTGCCTCCTTGAGCTGCAAAAAACAAGTTTTTTCAAGTGAGGAAGTAGTCTCAGCTCTGCTGACTATCACAGAACTATCATGGATTCTTTGAACAAACATGAATTTAACAAAAATACCCCATGCCAAAAAAAAAACTACCGACAGAGCAATCTAGCAAATATAACTTTCAACCAAACACTTTGGAAAAATTATTTTGATCCAATTTTAAAAAAATTATCGTTGTCTCTCATTATCACGTTAGATCACTTTACCTGTTTTTATTTTACACCTGACATGCATGTGTTTACATCTTGAGATGCAAGATGTGGCATGTGGGTGGGGTTTGATTTTAAGATAACGGAGGGATGGCATAATAATAATAATAGCAATATTAAATAAGGGACAGTGCATTATTTTACTACATACGTGCAGAGACGGCGCAAAACAAACAATTAATTTAAATAAACTAAAAGCACCATTGTCACAAATTGCCTAAACACTTAGTGCCCCCGTTAACAATGTCTTTTAAAAAATAAATGTGTGCCCCGTCGTATAGCAAAATTTAAAATAGCACAAAACGACAGAGACCGACTAGATTTGTTATTATTTTGATTATTTCAAAAAGTTGATAAAAATTATACCCGTGTTACTGTTAGAACAAAAATTCAGTTCTTACGTAAGTCTTGTTCTCTTTCTTCTTGCTCGTATTCAGCTTTTTTACCACAAGTTGAACAAAATTTGTCATTTTCTGAAAGTGGAGATAAACATCTCACACACTGGCTGGCGGCCTTAGATGGTGTCCGTTCTTGTCCACAAGATGTGCAGAAACGACTTTGCACTGGAACAGCAGCTCCACATGAACACTTTGTCACCATAACTATGTTCAAAATATGTCCAACTTTATTTCTTCGCAAGAAACTAAGTGCTAAAACACTGCTTCGGTTCCCTCGACCACCATCACATTGTTAGGAAACTTTCAGTGTGCGTCTCAAACTTCTATTTAAAGGTGAAGTTTGGAGCACTGAAAGTGAAACTGCTCACTGGGCATGCGTCAAGTGTGATACATCGGCTCTGATTGGTTGTTCATTACCATTTCCGATTGATTTCTGACTAACTTTGCTTCTCAGAAATTCGACAAAGGGCATTCCCTTCAAATGAAAAATGCTGAGTTGCAATTTTTCAATTTTCAGCTGTGTCGTTTTTCGATATTGTTGCAGATTTCTCTTCTGGGGAAAAATTGCCTTAGAGGAAATATAACTCCAACATTGGAGTAAAAGTGAATCAAACATATGTTTTTGGTATAAAAGAAAAAAGGAATTTCAGAAAGGTTTAACTTTATTTGATTAAATATAACCATACATACCAAAGTTTGTGGTTATTGTTTTCTCAGTAAACCATCAAAAATTATTTCTGCGAAATTTAAGCCCCTTCTTTGAGCAAATTAGCCGTAATATGGTCACATTCTGTAAGTTTTTATCAAAAAGGAAAGCAAATAATTTTTGTGGAGTTTGACACCAAAAATTGGACAAAATTTTCCAGCAAAGGATAGATTTTTTGTTTACCATTTGCGCTTCAACAATTTTGAAAATTTTATTGCGGCTACGTAAAAAGCAGCCTATGGGCACATAACATGTGTTGGGTACGGGTATGTGCCGCTCATATGGATGGGTTGGAATTCGGATTGAAAGCCACAAGATCCCAATAAAAATGGGTACCTTATGGCCAAAATCATGAAAAAGTTGCTTGCTCCAAGAATATTTCGTCTCGTTAATCAGTAAAAAGTGCGGAGGAAAATACTCTGCGGAGGAAAAGACCTCAGGAAAATAACAACGAGATATTATTTTCCTGAGGTCTTATTCGCCGCAGGGTATTTTCCTTCGCAGTGACATATCTTTTATTTAATTTAACTTTTTACTGATTAACGAAAAGAATTGTAGACTTTGAGCAAATCTAATAATATGGGTACTTTTCAAAGAAATTTTCTCATAATAGTGAGTTCCAAGGCAAAGCTTAGCTCTTAGAACTGGTAACTCTCTGAAAACTGAGCGGCAGACCCCCGTCAGATCGCAAGTTAGGTACCCCCCCCCCCTAGGAAAAGCAGGGTTTGTGGTTCAATAACAGTAAGAGAGAAAAATTGACTTTGAAATATTGGAGTAACTTTGAGATAAATTGATTCACAATGACTGTCTGAAAATTCATAAACAATTATTGCGAACATATACTGAAATCCTAAGATTTAAAAGTATCTCTTTACAAAAAGATATTGAAAATAAATACGTGTCTGAGGCACAAAGATTTTTTTCTTTTGGACAGCAACAAATTCATTGTAAAAAATAAACAAACGAACTCCAGAACTAGCATCGGGAATTAAACAGATCAATCAACTTGCAATGGACCCTTCCCGAATAAGGCAGTAAGTGTCGCCATGTTGTTTATGTGTTGTTTAAAAAACGCAAAGTCCCATGCCAAACAACTGACAAATGCATGAAAATACAAATTTCAATTCATACCCCTAACAATGAAGCAATGAAAATACCCCTTGGGAAAAATAAAAATAATTATTATTATTCCCAATAGATGCAGAGACCTCCCAGGATGGACTTGAAAACAGTAAATTCCCTAAACATGGGCATGATTTTTAGCAAAAATGTTATTATGTTGGGTTTAATATTACAAATTGTCTTTAGTGCTGGGTATACACGAGCATTTGAACATTACAGATGGATGGGTTTACAAAATCTCAGCGGCACACTCCCTCCCGTACGACCATGGGAGCTGTACCTCCTCTCTCCAGGCCTAAGCCACGAAAAAATTTCAATTACTCCTCAGGTGCCATTATTCCTTCGCGTATTATATGGCTGGGTTCCCAGAAGATATTTATTCCATATCTAACACTTTAGAAGAATGAATTGAAATGTTAATAAGTATGACCATATTTAACTCAATTTTGAAATATTTCGAGCCTTCTTACCCTTGTCAGTGGCTATCCATTATAAATCGTAGCCTTCTCGCCACTTAAACGATCTGCCAAGCTGCGTTTTTCGAGTGTACCCGCAAATTAGATTCGAGGAAGGGTATGCTCGAAGGTCAAAATCTAATAGCGAGCCTTCTATGTCCAAATTCGCACGTCAAGTGGGAAAATGCAATGTTAAAAACAAAACATTTTTGCTTAAAGGTTCATTTTTAAACTTGCACCACAAATTTATCCTAACAATTGTCAATAATAAAAAGCTGATCAAAGGTTTCTTGAAGATTAGAGTATTATTTGGCTTCTGCCTTTTTGCGAGAGCCTCTTGTACTTGTCTTGGTAGAGAAATGTTTTGATACATCTTTATAACGTCTTCTTGACATAAAAAACCAGTGATAAAAAATAAATGAATTCTAGTAGGTCTTTTAATTTAAAAAAAAACTTTTGCAGTAATTTTAAAAAAATTTCCCGCAACTTGTGTCGCTTTATTAAATTGTAATATTTAATCCATGCCAAATTCAAAAAAACTGTACAATTTTCTTCGAAAAACCATTACATTGTTGTTCTTGTGTAGATATCTGTATAAAGCTAACTACATTATGATTCAAATTTTAAAACACTGTAAAGTTACGCACTTTGTGCCATTAACGTGACTTGGTCCGTTCTTCAGAACGTGGCTTTGTTTTCTTTGGTGGGGTCTTTGCTTTGACAATTTTGTCCTGGAAGACAATACAAGAAAAGAAATGCCGTGTATGTCATATTTCTTTTAACAAACGACCCTAACACTTGCCTCAAATAAACGACAAAAAATGGCAATAAACCTATCAGTTTCAGACACGCAACTAGGATTTCGAGAGGGCAGGGATATTATTCAATTTCAATAAGCCCCAGGGTGCTTAATCGAATTTTTACAGTATGGGAATTTATAAATTTTTGAGAAATTTAATTTTTGATAGCAGAGCTGGATTTATAAAGATCCGAAGTTTTTAAGAAATTTGACAGCAAAAATTTAGTTTTGAAATATTTATGTCCACAATTTTTACGGCCAAAGCCTTCAAATTGAAATTCGGCCAAAGCCTTCAAATCAATTTAATTTGGACAACAATGTACGTAGAAATTTAAAATTAGCTGTTAAACTAAACTTCGTTTGCAGAGTCCAAGTATCAAAAATGCAAAATCATAAAAGTTTGATAACTATCCATTATGATAAATGTAACTTGAAAGGTAGATTCTGTTCACAGTACAAACACATCAGACACGACCTCTGTGACACTTTTCCCCTCCGCAGATACTCGTCCGCAGAAGTCAAATTTAAACACACTCCTTCGCAGTTCCCCAGTTCCACAAATCCAAAATGTATGAAACTTTTATGAATTACCTCTAAATTTTGACTTGCTTGTATCATAGTGCCATGCGTCATCTTTACTAAAAAAAATAAATATACAATTTTAATTGCAAAAACATCAACAGAAAAATTACCAAAGAGCTAATAGGCTCAATTTATAGTCCTTTCAAGTCAAACTCGACTTAACATTAACATAGTACCAACATCTATTAAGTCTAAGTTTGACGTATGAATCCGAGACGAATTTTAGTCGTGTTTGTGACAGACTCGATATCAATTGAATTTGACTCGCCTAAAGGAAAACAATATCAAATCCAATAATTATCAAAATCAATGATTAACATTCAATTAACTCTCTACAATCAAAGAGCATGCATGGCACAACAATATATCCGTATTCTATATTTCTTATTCTGATGATCAATGAAGCAACAAAGTCTCCAAGCCTCGTTCATTCGTCATTTGTTCTCGTTCGTTCATCATTCGTTTTCCATCGTTCGTCACTCGTTCTCGTTCGTTCGTCGTGCGTTTGTCGTTCGTTCTCGTTTTAATTTTATCTGCCATAATTTCAATTTTTTAATTTTGCTCCTCGATTACTCTCATCATGGCATTAATGCATTCCTTTGTGACAACTTTTTCAAATTTATCTTCAAAAACATCAAATTTCTCACTCATGAGTACGTGGAGGCTCTCAATTGTGAAAATCTGGGAGGTCGTTGGCGATGTTGCTGGCGAAGTTGCTGTTTTTCCACGACGTGACTTGGTCATGTTGTCAACTTAATCGTAATCGTATCGTATGTAATCGTATGATTAAAACAGAATTAAATTTAAAAAAATTACAAATCAAATTGCAAAGGAGCTTAAATCTATCATTATGATCAGCCAAATAATGTCATTGGTCGGAGCTTATTAAAACACATCCGCCATATATATAAACTATGTAAACTATGTAATGCGCCCATGAGCCCTGCAGAAATATAACTTTACTTGTGCTCTGAAAATTAAACCAGCAATTAAAATAAATTCTTTCTTACGTTTCTCAAGTATTTGCTGTTCAAGATCACCTTTGATTTTGTTAGATTCCTGAAAGATATGAAACAAAAAGCAGAATGAGACAGCAGAAAAAGTTAGCACCATATTGCACAAGTATTTAAACTTATGATATGAATAAACAAAACACATACACAAACAAAACCTTTTTGCCTACCATGTGTCCCAGAAAAAATGGTGAGACGTTTGCCGAATTATTAGGCCAAGAAAAACCGGAGAATTTACCATCATGAGATACCACTATGTTGCTAAAAGATTAAATTATACCAGAGACAATTTATTTGGACTAAATTGGTTAATTCATTCCAAAATTATAAAGAAACGCTGACCAAGCCTGGACCTGGTCAGCAATTTATAGCCCGTTCCTTTCGCGACTAAAACAATCAGGAATCTATTCAAAATTATCCAACTGCATCGAATGGCTTTCTGAAGAAACAAAGCAGAATTTTGAAACAATGTAATCATGATTGTTTTGATTGTCAAAGGAGCAGGGCTGTTAGTTTTGCTGCAATTTAATTGTATAGCACATGTTATCATCAAGGGACAAGTTTGTCAAGCACTAAAATGTGAAAGTTGTTTAATAGAATGTCTCTTGACGATAACAACATATTCTTTGCATTTGGTCAAAATTTTGAGAATTCTTTTGTTACAACAATTTCAACAGAATATAATAACTTCGGAATAAATTAACTGATTCGGAATAAATTAACCAAATTTTCCGGTCTAATTTAATCCTTTTGCAACATTTCTAGCAATTCACACGATGTTTCTCGGCCTAATAAATCGGGAAAAGTTTCACCATTGTTTTGGGACAACCGGTAGCATATCAAATTAAAAGAGAAATAACTAAATTAACAAGACAAACCTCCAGTCTTTGCAAAGATGTCTTGATGAGCTTGTCTTGATATACTAATCTCTTTTTCAAACTAATGATCTCAGACCTCAATTGCTGATTCTGAAAGAAGATTGAATTTCTTGGTTGGTGTGTTAAAATTTACGATTTAATTTATATTTATCAAATATTTCAAAAAGATGTTATAACTTCTTTCTCCTTTTTGCTGTTTCCTCAAACGTGCCTTTCACAGTTAAAAACCAAACCCGCATTTACCTCCTGAAAATATAACGTTTTACGTTGTTTGTCAGTGGATCATATAGCCCTTCCCGGATCATATAGCCCTTCCTAAAAGGGTTACAACATATTTTCTATATTAGAAATTTACTAGCTGCAATCGTTTCAGTGTTTGCAGTGTACTAGCTGCAATAGTTTAAAAGATCAAAATCGTCGATTTTTCTCAATAATAAACAAGCTGTGAACCCCAAATAAATCGATCTTCATTATTTTATTATGCTCTGTATAATCCAGCCACCTTTTCTTGTAAAAGCCACCATTATAAAAACTTGTGGAATTTTTTAGATAGTAAAATATTGATTGCAAGAAAAGATTGTGCAGGTAAAGTTTGGTCTGTGAACAAACATTTTTCAGTAATTACATTTTGTTCCAAATTAGTGCTGTAAAAATTTGAAACTTGTTAGGGTTATAAGGGCATAGGCCGCAAAAATGGCATTGGGTCAAAGATTTTCATTTTATAATTTAATTTCGATTGGTCAATCTTCACAATAAAGAGCTCAGATTTTGCAAGTGCCTTAGAGAAGAGAAGAGAAGAGAAACCCAGACAAAATTGGAGGGAGGGGGGTAACATTAAATAATAGACAGCAGTGAAAGATCTCCAAGAATGCAAGAAGATGTTATCCCTTGAAGTGGGGCACATACACTTGCTATTTTTTAAGTTTTAGTTTCAGACACATACACTTGCTGTTCTCGCAAGGTATGGGTTTCTGCTCTGCGGGCAGGGGGACCCCTGAATAGAACAAGACTAAACCGGGCTCTTCCTTTCGATGTGACCACACCTCGTGATTCCTTTAGCCTTTGCCTGGAATTACAGAGAGTTGGCAGCTCTCCTCACACTTTCGCAGCAAGTATGACCTTGGTGGGATTCGATCGTGAGTCAGGCGCCTTAACCAACTGGGCAATCCTCCAGTCTTGATGACGATGATCTGTAAATAACACACAAAGCAAACAGGAAAATGTAACAATATTGTGAAGTAAACATATTCTACCTCTTCAGCTTTGTTAGCATCCACAGTCTCTTCTGATTTATTTCCCTCCTCTGACCACATCAGATCGATCAAACATTGGCAATCTTTCAAATCCGTTGCTAATCTTTCTACCTCAGTGCGAAGCTCGTTTACCTTAATAACAAAAATACAATGCAAGCAATCAAAAAATAGAATTACACTTTAGTGGACACAGTTTCAGAAAATATCGTGGAATTGAATTGCGTTTTTCTGTTGTCCTAAAATTTGAGAACATTCAACTTTAACTCACTAACTTTATTCAACTTTATCTGCCAAAATACAGCAACAATTATAAGGTGAAAAACCATTCATTCTCGATTATATTGCATTTTTAAAATAAACACAAATAGATATGAAATAAACAAACTAAACTGAGTTCGTTAAACTGGTCTAATATATTAGACTGCAATCTGGTCTAATAGACATATTAGACTGAAATCTGGTCTAATATATTAAAAACCCGCTTCACAACATAGAAAAAAGTTACTTCTCATTTAAAATAAGTAAACAATGCCAAGTTGTGTACCTGGTTTAAGCCCAAATTCCTCTGTCCTTGCATGATAGCATACATGTCTTGCATAAGAAAAACGTGTTGGCAGCAACTTGCAAGTCTATTTTTCAAAACGACGTAATCCTCAAGTTTGCCGCGTACGAACAGTTTTGCTTCTCCAGCCTCGCTTACGACAGCCGCAAGACTTTTAGGGGACAAGAACGACTTTGAGTTTGGTGAAGCTGGAAAATGAACACAAAAATCAGACAACTTGCATTTAAAAGAATACTGTTTAGGATTATAACAAAAAGTTCAGATTTGTCAAATATGAAATGAAGTCAAATAAATTTAATCTAAATTTAATCGGTCTATACGTACAATGGTCTCTCGTTGGTTTTTCTTGCGAAACGAATCTTGGTCTTAAATTGCCTCTTTTAACCAGATCATCAAGAGTTGCTTCAGAGCCCATAGATGAAGCAAAAAGTGCTCTTCTAACTGTGTTTTCTCCCATGTCTGCTTTCGTTGGAGAATCACCCTGCGTCGAATTAGCTGGTGATGCGAAGTCTGCAAAGACGAGTCAAGGTGCATAATGAAATTAAACAAATCGTGAAAATTATCTCATCATACATAATAGGAAGGGTTTACACTCACAGTGAGTTCATCATTCTCTGTCGCTATCAGCCGGGTTTACCAAACAACGACAAAAGACAAAAGATGCAAATTTAAGCAAAGCGTTCTCACTGGAACTAAATCAAAACAAAGCTTTCAAATTTCTTCTAAAAAAAATGAAGGTGACAGTGGTTAACATTAAATAACACATTTATAACACATTTTTAACACATGATGTACGGTACATGTATGGGAGTTCGGACGCCAAAATAGTAGTTATTATTTCTTTCGAAGGCGGTCATGCAACTTGGCAAGTGCAAAAAAGCAAAACAACAGAAAGAAAACCGCAAAGAGAAGACAACAAAATGATTCAATTAATACCGTAAGAAATTATCTGTAACTACTATTTTTAGCGTCCGAATTCCCATGATACATGTATGTAAATTCTAAAGAGAAAATGACGTACTTGATTCATTGAGAGATCGTCCAAGATGTTCTTCTAATTTTTCTCGAAGCGCAATGTTAGCATCGGTACTTCTCTGCAGTTGAATTCGTAAATGTCGAATTTCCTCCAGAAGCATCTTCAGCAACGAAGCATCAAATTTTGGCGATTGATCTTCATCCTTTGAAACTGCTAATTTTTCTATGAAAGAGTTGCAAAAGATAACTCTGGAAAACAACAGATTCAGTTCTGAATGTGACAATGCGATTTGTCACTGTAAATAATAGATTTCACACCTTCAATGCAGCCAAGCTAATCATAATATACGAAACCATGAATTTTTGCTTTTTTATATATTTCTGCTTCGTTTATTAGTTTAATTAGCACTTAAGATATCACTTTCATTGTATGCACACTTATATTGTTCTGAAATAGTATATATTAACCTCGCCGATTCGTAAATTTGGGGTTTTGACGATGAAGCATCTTTCTTTTCCAAAACGCTTATAAATATGGGATAGTCAATTTGTTTTGTTTTGTTCTTTCTTGGCAAGCCTTGTTTCTCAGAACAGGATTTGGGGGCATGGGTTAATGTGCAGAAAGCTTTGCGTACCTAAAGGACCAATCAGTTTCATTTAAATCCGACAAAAATTTGATTTTTTACCAAATTCAACATTCCGACTTTTAGAACGAATATAAAATAAGAAAAGACCTTCGAAACAATCAACATTAATTTGAATGTTCGTTATTCTGAGATTACACATCATATCGAAATTCCCAGAAACCTTTTTGTTTGTAGTCTTTTGCGGACCCATTGGTTTGGTTGCAAAGCAATGAGGTACACAAAGCTGTCTTCAAGATTAACTAGACTTATAAAATAAAACAGAGGTCCCTGTTTCCCTGCGTTATTTGACAGACAGGTCGTCACTTGGAAATCATGATCAAACATACCAGGAACTTGGACAGACGATTTATGCCTAAAATTCCTTTTTTTTAGAATTATTTTAAAATTCTCCATCCAACCAGAAAGCCTCGTTTCAAGGCACGCCAAAAATTGACGTATCAAACACCATTTTGTGCCCATATGATCACGAGTCTTCATTTACCAAAGTGATGTCAAATCACGAGCTTTAGGAATCGTGGTGTGTGTTTTCATTTTGGTTTCCTATCACCCATGCATTTTTATTGTGTCTTACCACCTATGCCTAAAAATGCACTAGAAACCTAAGGCTAAAAAAACACACACAAATAAAAAACACACACCAAGAACCCCTAGGCCAATGGTCAAATCTGTCAAAGAACGCAAGGAGACAGGAACTCGTGTAATAAGTGTAATAAATGTGTAACAAATATGTAAATGTGTTATAAGGGTAATAAATGTGTAATAGTGTGTAAATGTGTAATAAGTGTAATCAATGTGCAATAACTGTGTAAATGTGTAATAAGTGTGTAAAATGACCAAATATTGTAGCTTTGAAAGTAAAAATGTTATGTCAAAAAATATTTAAACAGGTTGAAATTTTCAATTAATGAAAAATTTTTATATCATATTTAACCAGGGGCATGCACCCTTGCCCGATCATAATAATGATAATCTCTTTATTTTTCAATTGTTTGCCCTCAACATTTTTGTCCCCCTGCTGCCCCCACCACCCCGATTTCTTTTTGGCGCCCATATCAGTCATATCATTCCGGATTCATATCAGCCTTCACCACATAGCCAAACGAACATTCTGGTGTTTGATGAATCACAAAAATTCCAATTGTTGTCGATTTTATTTTTGCACTGCTATGCACAGGAAAAATAAAATTACTTGTCACAAAATATTGTACTCCAGCAGTAGCTAAAAATCAGTTAAAATTGGCGTTTTTATGAGCGAACATAATTTTAATGCGGGGTATCAAGTAAAAATCCATTAAACCCCTTTCCTCTCATTTTATATGTAGATATCTAGTGCACCTTTAAGTTTTTTGAGCAAAATCAAAAGTACGATAGAAACTCCAATGTAGTGTGTGTAACTTTACGTTTATAGATAAATCCAATATAAATTTGAACTTCAGATCAAGTCAAAAATAAGATAAGACGTTTCAGGTTTTCAGGTTTATTTAAAAAAATATTTTATGTCTTGATAACAGGTTAAGATGAACGTCGTATCTCATTTAAACTTTCATGGTAACTAATAAACGTTCACGGTATTTTAAATTTACTTTGAAAATCATAAAGTGTGTTTGAATAAGTATAGCTCAAAAGTAAGTTTTTCAAGCCGTTATTGTGTCCTCATTCTTTCATACCAAGCAAAATAGCAATTGTTTTTAAAATTAATTAACTTTGTCTCATTGAAAATTACAAAGTTTGTTTGAGCAAGTATGGAACACAGATACCGAATTTTTGAAATTTTTCTAATGTCTGAAAACGTTCTCGTATCACAGGGTATAATAACTTTAAAATAGCATTCAATTGACTTAATCAATCATAAAACAATATCGTAAATTTGAGCATTGATATTTGAAAAAATTAACGCACATCATATATATACGATTTAGGTATATTTTAATAGTTATCAAATACATTATTTTAAAGTTGAAGCTATTTCAAAAAATATTTAAGCATTGATATCTTTTTACATTAACGCATAAACAATTTATACGTGATGATAATTATCAAACACTTTATTTTAAAGTTATCGTCTTTTTTTACACATTGATATTTATAATAAACTAACGAGCTACATAATATTTTACACATAATAATAATTATCAAACACATTATTTTAAAATTCTTGTCTTTAAGTATTGATATTTTAAAGAAATTTAAGCATTGCAATTTTTCTTAATTAACGCATAAACAATTTATACATGATAATAATTATCGAACATTTTATTTTAAAATTATCGTCTTTTTTCACACATTGATATTTAAAATAAATTTATGCAATATTTTATACATGAAAATAATTATTAAACATTTTATGTTAAAGGTTACTGTTTTCATTCATTTTAATATTTAAGGTACAAAAACCCATCTCGATTTGCCACGAGTTCTAGCTGGACTGGCTTTCAAATCAATACCGCTATCTGTAAGATGGAGAAAAACACAATCATTCAATGGTCCATAGACAAAAAATCTATCGTTTATAGGGATGTCCCAAAAATGACTGAGGGTGTCCCAAAAAACGTTGAATGGTAATGGGTAATTCCACAATGGGTTCGTAACCCACCGTCTTAGATTTTGATAAATTTTATAATAATTTTAGTCACTTAAATGTGATGAGAAATCGTGTTCCTAAAAATTAAAAAATATGCAAATTTCTGAGCAAAATTATTTAAATGTATATATATATATCTATATAGATTATTTTATTGGAGAATGGGTATATAAGCTCAAAAAATCATTGCAAACTTTAAAGATTTATATTAGTGAATAAATTTAAACATTACTTTATTGGTACAACTACAAAAACGCCGAAAAAATGAAATAATTTTTAATGACAGATAAAAACCTGGTGCTGTAACTCGCAGTTGTTACGCAAAAGAACTCTATGTTAAAGTATCAACAGCCAGAAGATCACCTTTGGTGACAAATGCTCAAAATAATTAATTTAAATATTAAATACAGCTAAATTCGGTCAAATCCGGACTTCAGAGTGATGAAATTTTGTGCATTTATATCATGCCCGTGCATACAGATTTGTGACAGAACGGATGATGATGATTTTGAAACATACTCTAGAAAATAATATTATTATTAGGCATCAGCTTTTTTTGGGCCGCATAGAATACATGTATTTAACCTTTGAAAGATTTGAATTCTATAAATACGTTGATGATGAGGAATTCTGAAAATTATTCTTACCTGGTGAATAACTCTTCTTTTGATTCCTGGCAACAGATGCTGTTAAATGCTCTTGCAGTCGGTCATACAAAGAAACTTCTTCCTTTAGATTCGAAGTCACTCTATTTAAATTGTGAATTTGTTGATGAAGTTTCTTTATATTTTCTTTATCGCTAAAATAAAACAATAAATAACTGATCAATGCAAGACTTAGTTGAATGCAACACACGTCAGCTCTGTGTATATGACAAATAACAGTTGAACAATTTATTCTTAAAAATATTTTTTGAAATGTGCATTTTAAGAATGGTTATAGTTTGCCATACATCTGGGGATAGTGTGTCTCATCGTTTTGACTATGATCTAACACCAACCTGTATAATAGGAAGTTTAAGGTCGACAGCGGCGACATAGGGGTGAATATATGTCAGTAAATTGCAATCGACCCGAGACGGAAAAAAGATAGAGCCTAATACGAAATTTAGGGAAGAGTTGGACTCCATAAGATATACGCGCATAGTTTTATCTGGGAAAGAGTTAAAAGCAATTGAACTACAGGTCAGAGAAAAGATAGAAATTCACTTGACAGATACTCACCCTTGAGGTGACGCTGTCTAAATTTGCATGTCGTATTTTGCAAGCATCATATTGTGCGACTCAACTTGCTAAAAGTATCGGCAAAAACTACAAATTTTACCATGCGTCTTTAAGGTGACGTACTTTCACTGCCCACAAAAGATACATGATATTCTTGATCAACTTAAAGCTTGCGTCGTATTTTTTCACAGAAAACGTAAAAATATAACTTGATTTCAACAATAAAAACATTACACAGTCAGTCTCTTGGGTATAAAATATAAATATTTCTATATTAAATGAATAAATTAGGCCAATTTGAAACAAAGAAAATTTGAAGTTGCAGTTGATGTCGTATTTAATCATCTTAAAACTCCCGTATGTGTCTACCAGCAGAGTGCTTGATTTCTGAAAGTTCCTGCAAAAATTTTGAATTATAACAATACCTCTCTGATATATAAAGAGCGCATATTTCAAACAATCAAAAATTTATTTATTTAGCACATCATCCATCAGTTGATTTGTTTACATTTCAAAAATAGCCAATCAACTCGCAGCATTTATATGTGATAACAACTCTGTGATGTGATTGGCTGATCTCAAAATTTAAACTAACTCACAGCTTGATCAAGCACTAAATTCTCCTAAATACCCACTTCGTTTTTTCGGCAATCAATTGCTCAATCGTAGATTTTTGTCTCGCAATTACACTCTGTCTTTCACTGCTCTGCACCCTCAGCAAATCATTATCCCTTACCAAACTAACTCTAAGGTTAGGATCCTTAATGCTGTGTGCATCTTTCTCAATCATCGACAATCTATGCTCCAACTGCGAACGCAGCTCATTATTATTTCCAATACTCAATTCCAGCTCTTTCTTCAGTTGCCTCATTTCAGAAATATGTAAAGCAATGAGGTCATCGTTGGTCGCTCTTTTATCTGCTTCAGTCGAAGGCTCGGTTTCGCGATTTCGCAGAGCTTCTCTGAGGTCGTTGACTTGACATTCTAAAGTAAAAATAGCACCATCCTTCTTTGCTACTACAGTTGTAAGTGCATCAATTTCGGATTTAAACACGATTTCTCGTTCGCCATACTCGTTTAATTTCTCGTCAAGTTGTTCAAAATTCTCAATAACATGCTCTTTCTCCATCAATGCTTCTTCGAGAATTCGAAATCTCTGCTCCAGTTGCTGTTTTTCAAAAGCAGTCTTTCTTAAGATGGTATCCACCTGTACTTCCTTGTTCAATGTAACTCTAAGTTTAATTGGAGTAGTCTGGGTGAAATTCACTGTCGAATGAATGGGGGAAGGTAAATTCGAACTAGTTTCTTGAGGAGCAAATCCTTGCATTCGTTCGAACTCCATGTTTTGTCTCTCAAGCTGGATTCTAAGTTGCTTGATTTGATTATCCTTTTCAAGCAATAGACCTGAAGACCTGCGTAAAAGAAATATAACATACAAAATATAAGTTAAAGAACACAACGGCAGTAACCTAGAGGTTTACATCAGTTAGAGGTCAGTTCTATGCGTATAAAGTTTAACTCAAAACATAGCGCAAAATACACACAAAAAATCACTTTTTATACCTACAGTAGAGAAATACAATTACCACTTCAGAGGAAACTTGCCAAAATTTTATTTATTTTCAATATAAACCGAGAACTGAGAATTTTTTTGTAATAGAAAAACAAGCGGAGGAAAAGCGTGTTTGTTTTTCTCCATTTCTTAATTTTCAGTTCCCTCAGCTCCTTTTCTGGAATGAAGAAAAAGTTTAACTTTAAAGTAAACAACTGTCTTCTCATCAGAGGGCAATTATTGTTCTTTCTGATCTATTGCTATTTCCACTGTGCCAAACAACACCTGAGGTCCAAAATGTACCGCAATAATCAGATGAAGGAAGAAAGACAAAGCTATGAGCACACAATTGAAAGAAAATATTAAAACATTTATCTACCTTTGGTCATCTTGTTGAAGCCTCGTAAGAGCAACCTCTGCCACCTGTATTTTTGAATTTTTCTCTAATAGCTGAGCTCGTAAATTATCATTCTCTCGTAGCAACGAACCACGTATTTGTGGATCTTTGAATTTCTCGACCTCCTTTTCAGCTTCAGACAAACGATGTTCCAACTGCACTCGCAAAACGTCATTATTACGAATGCTCTGCTCCAACTCTTTTCGTAGTTCGCGCATTTCAGATATGTGCAACGCAATCAAGTTGTTGTTGTTGCTGAGATCCACATCATTTTTAGCTTTCTTTTCGCGTTCAGCCTCGTCTCGACCTTGCTTGTAGAATTCAAGCTGTTTTCTCAAAGCCTCGATGTACGCATCTCTCTTCTGCAATGCTTCTTTCAAAGTGTCTTCAAGTGCATTTGGTCGGGTGGGTTCTGGCAATAACCTGACTGGCGTTGTTTGTGACAGCATGTTTCCTTGTTTCTGAGGTGTCATGGTCGTGAAATTGTCAATAAATTCACTTCGATGCTTTAAATCTTTTTGGAGCTTTACAATTGAATTTTCCTTCTTTTCATTATCTTCTTCAAGCCTAAAAAGTTTATACCATGAAGACAATATATGTAATAAACACCTAAAGTTCTCGAAATATGATTCTTAACTCTTTCGAAAGTTGAGAAAACGTTATCTGTTAATGTCAGTTTAATCAATAGGATAAATAATTTTCATCAAATTATCTTTTGCTTCTTTAAAATTTCTTAAAATTTGATCAATAGACAAATAGATTATGATCTTAAAAGTTGGGGCTCTCTTCTCGTTAGTTCATATACTTTTAGGAAGCTCCTCCTATAAAAATTCGCCTCCTCTTATAATTTATTTGAAGTATTCCTATTTGTTGTTTATAATTCTCTGTTATGTACTTTTATACGTAGTATTTTAATTGGTTTGTTGGTGTATTGTTTGAAATCTGTAGATTGTAAGTAGAGAGGAATTTAAAATGATATGAACTTTGCTACATTATGACAGATCATATGGAACA